>NW_018922168.1:0-18516 GCF_002207925.1 Prunus avium | reverse complement strand
GCAGTAGGGTGTCTCATGTACGCAATGGTTTGCACACGCCCCGACTTGGCTCAAGCTGTGAGTGTAGTTTCAAGATACATGGCAAATCCGGGCAAACAACACTGGAATGCGGTGAAGTGGATTTTCAGGTATTTGAAGGGCACCAAGAGGTTTGGGATTTTGTTTGAAAGACAACAAAGAAAGGCATGTGTGTTGGGATATGTGGATTCAGATTATGCGGGAGACTTAGACAAGAGAAGGTCCACCACAGGATATATTTTCGTTTGTGGTGGAGGACCGATTAGCTGGAGATCGGTGCTACAATCAGTCACTGCATTGTCTACTACTGAAGCGGAGTATATGGCACTAACGGAGGCTTCTAAGGAAGCATTATGGTTGCAAAGATTGGCACAAGAGTTCGGGATAGCTCAAGACCTGGTGGTGATTAAGTGTGACAGTCAAAGTGCTATATGTTTGGCCAAGAACCAAGTGTATCATGGAAGATCCAAACATATTCATGTACGGTACCATCGGATAAGGGATTGGGTGAACGATGGGGACATTGCGATAGAGAAGGTTCATACAGATGAGAACGCTTCAGATTGCTTGACCAAGCCAGTTACAGCTGAGAAGTTCAGACATTGTTTGAGCTTGCTCAATCTTGTTACATGCTGAAGATTGAGGTGGAGCTCTTGGGAGTTACTAGAACGATTTCCAAGAGGTTTGAAGATGTTCTAGGGATCAATGGTTTTCACAAAGGTGTTTAGGCTCGCTAAGGTGGAGATTGTTGGAGTTGGGTCGACTAAATGAAGGAAAGAAGGAAGAAGCCCAGCATGCAGGCGCTCGAGCGGAAACTGCAGGCGCTCGAGCGGATCGCGATTTCCTGTTTCAAAACAGGTCGGTTTTTGGCCTAGTTTTGGGAGGTTTTTTAGTTTCCTATTCCTTGTATGATTGTGCTAAAGGCCTATACATATAAATAGGTACTTTAGACTAGTGTTTAGAAGGGTTCAAGATATACAAACCTAGGGTGAGAGAAAAAGAGATCTAGAGAGAGAGAGAGAGAGAGAGAGAGAGATCAAAGGGAGTTCTTTATTGTAACAAAAGGGATTTTTCTCATACTAGTGAATTTTCTCGGGAATCACCGGAGAGGACGTAGGCACGACGCCGAACCTCTATAAATTCTTGTGTGTTCTTGTGTATGTTTGCTTTTGTGGTTTCGTGTGCGATTTATCTTTGCGTAGCTTGTGTTGTGATTGTTGCGTAGTCCATCAACGACAAGGTCTTGGAAGTGTTTTCGCACAACAGTATCGATCTGTTGAAAGGAGTCTGTTATGTATGGAATCAAACCATTTCCCTATTCGGTGTCTTCGTAGATTACCACAACTTCACGCCATCCATATGGTTCAACAATGGATGTGATGGCTTTCACTTGAGAACAATCATCCAAAGCTGTCCGAATGAAGAAACGGTTTTGGGTTGAAGATAGTGAGGGGCTTGTAGCTGAAAATGAAAGAACGGGAATTTGAGCGCTCTGTCCAAGATTTATCACAAACTTGGCTTGGGTTAACGTTTGGGGCCCTATAATAGCTTGCACTTCTTCATTCTTTATCAGGTCTAAAGCTGTAAAAATCATACAAATGATGAAAGAACTCAAAATTTATAGCAATTTGAGGACAAGCAGTGGGAAAGATTTGCTACTCAATTCTGTCGAGGTTAAAGAATTTAAATTGTCATAAGATATAAGTACCCAGACATTGCACTAAATCTAGTAGCTCTAATAATATTTGGTTCTTTCACAATAGTACAATAACAGGGGAACTTTTTGGCAGCGACTAATTTCGGTTGCTACAAATCTTCTTTGCTACTGGTTTTTCGGCCACAAGATTATGTTTCCATTCCACTGCCATGCCCCACATGTGCTACCTTGCAGGACCTCTTTTATTTTTTAATTTTTAAAATATAATAAGTTCATAACATGGTAAGAAAGAACCATTTCAGATGAGTATAATAATCAGCTAAAATTATGAAAATTATACAACTTCATAACATGGTATGTATACCTGCTGATGCTGCAGCAACAATATCGTCGCTAGAGTTCTTCACAGAAGAGTCAACTGTGTTCTGTAGTTGGCATTTCTAGCAAGAACGCAAGTCAAGAATTACACCCACGTGTACCATTTGCTTCGGTGCTAGTGTCGTTCCATTATTTTCTTCGTCAACAGTTAAGGATTTTCCGTGGATGGTGAGATCTAAGAACAAGATGAATATGATGAAGAAGAATTTGAGGTGACTCTTAATGTTCGCCATAGAAACTCTGCAAGGAATGTAGAAGGCAAGCAAGGCTGCTTAACTCATATGGCTCTTACCTAATGTTTTTTGATAGACATGTGATTAATTAGCACTACGTACTAAATGATTGAGTAAACATTGTTGTCAACATTACCTGTAATAGATTATTTTCTAACTTAAAAAAAAAAAAAGAATTGAAAAACGTAGTTGGCAACAATTCTTTTTTGTTATCCAGATTGAATGATAAATTAAGCTCCAAACAAGAAAAACCCAGTAATATGCTAATATGCAAGTGGAAGGAGCTAAAATGGAACTTGACACATTGGCCCCACGGGCAGAGTATAATAGTTGTCTTTATATGAAATATTAATGATTGCTTTTGTTGATCACATTATATAGAATTTGGCTAATCACTATTCATCAATCCAATTCTTAAATTTTTGACGAGTCTGAAAAGAGGATAACTTAATTGTGCCTTCGATTTATCTTGTTCATCAGAGTGCTTGCCATTGTTAATTTTCTATAGCCGATGCACACATTGTGTTTTTTTTTTTTTTTTCCGGAGAACCCTACTAGAAATAAATCTTTCCTATTGAGGGGGCGATAGCATATTGCTAAACTTATACACACTACACGGATGCTAGGACTCGAGCTCAGGACCTTTCCTGGGGGTAGCATTTGCTCCAAACCACTACACTAGTGAGTCCTTTGCACACATTGTGGTTTGATATATATGACGGAAATTTGGGTTGATATACATTGTGGTTTGATACATTGTCCAGGTCCCTTGCACACTAGTTTATTTAAAAAATTTCACCGCTCCCTGCACAGAAAAGAAAAAAGAGTTTTTGATCTAATACCAAATAATTATGATTAATATGGGTCTAGATTTGAGGGGGAAACTAGTAATTAAATAAATCATATCTACCAACATATAATAATTAAAGAAAAAAGAAAAAAAAATCCAAAACATGAATGGTCTAGTATACTTTTTTTAAACATGGATTAAGTAGCAATACTTACTCTTACACCAGATTACAATATGAGTTTAAGATTTATTTCCAACAGAAGACAAAGATACGTTACCAAATATGTTCAGCAGACTACAATTTGAAGAGGTAAAGAGGACACATAAGTACAAGTACCAGAAATTAGGCACATCCATAGATGAACCGCCCAGAATCCATAGAATGCAAAGGTATTTCATCATCTTCTTCATCTATGGCAAACATTGTCTGATATTCCTTGATCAAAAGACACTGCATGGCTCAGCAAGTTGTTCCTATCATAAGGTGAAGCATCGTCTCCTCTAGCCTCTGTTACAGAAACAGAATTTACATGAGTTGCTTGATTGGTTTGCTCTATAGCAAGCACAGAGCTATCTTTTCGGTTGAAAGTGATATGTTTTGCTATCTTTGACAAGGCAGAGGCTTCTGGATGGAGGGAACTCAAAGCAGGCCAGTGGTTGTAGAGGAAATGAACCATATATATCAAGCATGAAGAAATTGAAATCACTCCAGTGATGATGAAGAGGCCTCCGAAGCTGTACACATTTAGACTGCGATTGTCGAAAGAGAATGTGGAGCTTGGGTCCTGACATTTGGTTTCATATGGAAAATACTTATGTTGCATTGCATCCATTATCCTATAATTTTGAGTCACATTCAAGATTGCCCTTGAAATGTAAGCAACAAGAGGGGACCCTAGAGGGAAGGCCTGAAATAGAAAAGGAAACAAAATTAATTTCTTCATGTTTAAACAACACACACACTCGCATGTGCACGACACACGCGTATATATATGCATATGTATCTAATTATTTATAAGCCATAAATATAAACATCTAATTAGGTATTTTCTCAAAGATCATCTCTACAAAAAATCATTCAAATCTGAAACCATTTAACCACTCAATATATTAGCATGCTATTCATTGTGGCCTACAAAAGTCCTTCATGAAGAGAGACTCACAAAGCCAAATCCATCAGTCCTGTAGGTTGGTCCAACCACAATGTATCTTGAGCAGTACTTGGAGAGGAAGAGCTTTACGTAGGGACTTTCATCAAAGATAGCATCAACCCCTCCATTTTTGCTTCCATTGGACAGTGCGTGATGAAATTCCTCTGGGGAAGAATACGCCTTCAGCTTTTTCTTCTCAAAATTTAACTGGCTTATTAAAAGATCTTTTACAAAGGAATTCTTTTCGTATCCAACATAAGCACCAGTTTGTCTGAGCGCATTCACATCATCAACTGCTGGCTGCAACTTATCTACAGTCAACAATGAGGCCAAGCTAGCAGTGTAACTCTGTGTCAAGATGAGTACCACAAAAATCCATATGATCAGCACAAATCTGGTCCAGTTGCTCACCACCTTCTCCTCTAGATACACAGATATATCATGCAAGTTATGCAAATTGTTAGAAATCAATAAAAGAAAAATCTAACTGAGGAAGAAACTGCAAAACCCATATTCTCATTTATTGAAAGAGAAAGGAGTATATTATAGAAAGATACATATAGCATAGATTACATAATTTACAATGCTTTAAATAGAGAAAGTCTAAGCCCGAGTTAGCTCAAGTGGAGGGAGGGTGGGGTAATGGGTTAGGACTAGGATACGTGCATGGTTGGATTCCCTACAACGTAACAAAAAAAAGAAAAAATAACGAGAAAGAGAGAAATCATGAAACCCCCTAATTATAGTAAAATCCCTAAAAATATTAGTAAAACTTAATCTCACTTTTCTCACAGAAGTATTACAATGTGAATCAAATTAAACAAAGATTCAATATAGTTAGCTTTACATAATGTGAGGTTTAGAGAACTCCAACATCTTGCTAATGGAAAATTACTGCAATAAGAAATGTGAACAGTAATATGATAAATGTTTGTGGTATATCTAACACTACTCTACCACAATGTGCAGGTAAGTAAGACTTACTATGTGCAAATACAAGAGTGGAAAACGAGAACCAAAGAGTTGTGGCAAGTTGTTGCTTTCGTGAACCATCTCCAAATTCTGTGTTTATGCGATGTTCAAGAATCCATACTACAATGCCTGTAAAGATGAAGGCGCCGGCAGATGTCAACCAAAGATCCCAACTCAGAGGCTTTAGGAAAATCCAAATATTCTTTCTTTCGTTATCTTTAACTTTCACCACCATCCAAACGCTAGATTCAAAATAAGGTAACGTAAAATCAACGTAGGACGTCCTATTTCCAACAATTGTTGTATCTCCCACTACAGCATCAAATTTCTGCACTTTCATCCAAAAACATGTGTGTAGAAAGTGAGATCATAAGTATCATCTAATAATATTTTAAAGGAAAAAAAAGCAAGTTAATTAAGTGAAAACTGAAAACAATCAAAGAGTTTTATCAAAACTAAAAGTTGATCTCTTTTTCAAAAAGCAAGTGTTGTATAAAAAGTTTCAAGAATAAACAAAACTTGAGGTAGGTACTGCGGCTTTCGCTTTGGTGTAATACAACCAAGTTTTGGTTTTTTTTTTTGTTTTTGTTTTTTTGTTGTTGACTTGAGCCTTCCTAATTAATCAAGGAGATTTATTTCCTTGATTAATTAGGGGATTTATTTTACTTTCTTATTTTATATAGTTGACATATTCTCTTAATTGATTATTGTATCTATTCCTTTGTAAAACACTCATGTAAACTCCTATATATACCTTCTTATGGAGAAGAATACAATTAACCTAAAGTATTCAAACCATATTCATATTTTAGCATGGTATCAGAGCAATTGATCCTAGGTTGTCTCTAAACCCTCAAATCTTACCCTCAAATTCAAACCCAAACCCAAACCCTAAATCAAATTCCTCAAATCCAAATCTTACCTCTCAAATCAAATCCTCTTATCAAACTCCTTAACCACGTACCTCTCAAATCAAATTCATACATCAAATTCCTCAAATTCTCAAATCAACTCCTTAACCACAAACACACACTCATATCAAATCTTACTTCCGCTGCAATGTCAGAACCCTCTACTATTCATTCCCTCCTTGCAGACTCATAGAAGCATGAGGTCACTCTTGCTAAACCAGCTACCCGAGCTCGTACTTCCATCACCACCACCAATGGTTCTGCTTTTCATATGTCCTTTCTAAAGCCCACATGGATTATTGACTCGGGTACTACAAATCACATGACATTTGATCATGGCCAACTTATTAGTTAGCTGCAAACTAACCACTCCGTCAGTGGTGTCTAATGTAATAACCCGATCCGAAATTAATATTTAATTATTAAATTATTCAAGAAAAAGATGATTTTACCTCGAGAATATTTTAATGGGTTTAAAATTTGACTTTCTTTGGGGAAAACATTTGTGGATTTTAGTAGTACCGTTGCGTAGAGCACGTCGAGATGAGTTCGTAGACATGTAGTGGACTCAAATCGGAGTTTTAACGAAGAAGTTATGATCTACGGAAGCCCAGTGGCATAATCGTAAATATTTTGAAAAGAGTTTATTAAAAATCAGATTTTCCTTCTCTCTCCCCCTCTCCCTTTGCATGTAGCAGCCCCCCCTCCCATCTGTTACTGTTCATTCGAACAGTTTTTGGGCCGCCATCTCCTCCTCCGACCACCCCAAGCGACAACATTGGTACCAAAAGAACCAGCACGTCGTCCTCTTCCTACCCCACCCCTCAGCCGCCGCCATCGCTGCCATATTTCGCCGAAAAATACGAAAAAGTCGTCGGTTTTACCCATAACTTTCCGAAGTTCGTTCAGGCTATTCCGACCACCATTTTTGTCGATCTAGGTATGCCTTTTCATCCTCTCAATGTGTTCTAGCTGATGGTTGGGTTGTTTAGGATCAATTTCTGCGTTTTGAAACTCAAATTATTGCTTCAAGTTTAATTCAGTTTCGGCTCGTGATTCAGGCCATCTCCGGCCACTTTTTGGCCATGACCCAA
This sequence comes from Prunus avium, assembly GCF_002207925.1. The sequence goes on along the minus strand of NW_018922168.1, from coordinate 11,312 downwards.
GAACAAAAGTTGCTCCACTCAATGTCTTGATCATGTAGACATAGGTCTTGACTGGCGGTTTGGAGATTTTTTGATCGCCGGAATCGCTTTGGGCACCCATGCGCTGCTGTCACGTGTGGCGGCTTGTGGGCCACTTTGTGGCAGGTCTTTGAGTCCTAAAATGATCCTCATGTTGTCCTAAGCATGACGGTATGCTTGGATTTGAATTTGGTTATCATTTGACTGTTGATCGGATATCGCATATTAGGTGTTATCCGGGTTCAATATATTCGGACCCTTAGATCGACTTCATTTTCAAATATGTTGATCTAGGTATCTCTAGGATCGTGTAGGAATTCACGGATTGTGAATCGGAGTCCCGGATGCTTCGATTCAATGACTTAAAGTTGCGTTAAACAATAACCGTCCAATCGTGCGACCGTGAGCGATCCGACCGTTCGTTTCGGACCAAACATGAAGGACATGTATAGTAAACCTTGTTGAACCCGTAGGAACTCTCGGATAGGAAATCGGAGGTCGTGGGCCTGGTTGATCAATTTGGGCAGTTTGACCCCTCGGTTTACCGTGAGTCTTCCGAGGTAGTTCCAACCTTCGAGAAGTACTAGAACGACCTCATAAATAAGTCTTGACTATTATTTGAGTTTTTTTTATTATGTTGGAATTATGAGATTGTTTTATAGTATCTTATGGAATTCTTGGATATTATTTTGATAATTGAAGTTATGGAATAGATGAGTATGGAAAACTTGATTGGTGGGTTGTGAAGGTGAGCCGTGGGTCTCGGCTATATATATTAGTGATTGAGTGGACGTTTGTTTTTAAGTGTACTTCGCTATTTTAGTATGGAATTTCTTGCATAAGTGAGTTTTGATTAAAATTTGATTTAAATTGGGTTAATAAGGATATGGGATCACTAAGGGTTAATATTTTACATTATTTATTACTATTATTATGATTATTAAAGTATATGACTGAGTGATATTGGATTATTTAAATGTAGTTGAGAACTGATTTTTGGAAAGTTGATAAAAGATTTGGAAAATGGATTTGTGGAATAAGGGAAAGTTTATGATAAGTTTCGGAATATGGTTTTCAAACCCACCACAGGAGTACCCCCTAGTTTCTTTTGAAAAAGTTTTGTCATTTATGACAATGCCCCATGAGTTTCGGGGATGCTTGAACCATGTGGTGCGAAGATATGCGTTCTCGGGCTAACTACATGTCCCCCGAGTTCTGCAAGGATGTGCATTCTCGGGCTGACTATGTGTCCCTTGAGTTCTGCAAGGAATGCGGCTCGGGTTGACTTTGTGTTTACGAGGCTTGTGAGGATGTGTCGCTTAAATGACACTTGGAATTGACGGAATATTAGTGGAATTAACGGATCATGAATGGGGGTACGCCTAGGTGGAGAGTATTTGAGTTTTGAGGGAAACATATAATTCACAATTATTTTCTTAAGTGATGAATTTGTTTTTACATGTGAAAGAGGGAAACATATTTTATTTAAATTGTTGATATTGATATTAAGGTTTCACGTGGTCAATGCTATTTTAACAATTTTCTCGTTTTCCTACTTATAAGTAATAAGTTAATTAATTATATATATATATATATTTATGCACATGTGGGATGAGTAGAAGATTGTTCTAACCTCAATAGCCCTTGATTGAGTTTCAGTGGATTGATCTGATTTATTTATGAAGGTTTCTCGATTTTATTTGATTAAGTTACCTTTGTTTACTTACAATTTATGTAGAAAGAACTGCGTATGGCTTGATCCCTTAGTAAGGGTACGTAGGCAACCTAGAGTTACTAGGTGCAGCCACAAGATCAAGTGCTGAAAATTTGTTCAATTAAGTTATATTAAAACTTGATAACGTATTCATGTTGCTCTAAGAGTTGAGACCAGATTCCGATGGCAGAATGCATGCTGAATGATTGAGATTTGGTTTTCAATATGAATTGTATATTTACAGGTGTAAAGTTTTTGGGAAATGTCCGTTTTACAGGGGAGACTTTACTGATTTTTAGGCAGAAGTCAAACCTTAAAAGAATTGTTGAGTCTTAGTTAGAAGGGCATTTTGGTTAAGTGTGCCCAGCACCTGCCAGGTGTCGGACGCGCACAGGGTTCGGTGCAGATTCGAAAGTGGAATTTGGGTCGGGTCCTGTCATCTAATGCTAATGGTATCCTCTCCTCTGTGGTTGGGGAGGGCTCTCTATCTCTCTCTAACTCCATACACTTGGATTCTGTATTGCTTGTTCCCTCATTGGACCACAACTTGTTGTAACACCTCGACCTAATTTATTGTTTTATTCAATTTATTTCCATTTGTTAATTTACAATTTTGCCCTTGGAGGTAGGGGCACATCGGTCACTTTTTGTTTGGGAAGGATTTTTGGGGAATTGAGTGGCACTGTTACGTAGAGCTCGACGATATGAGTTCGTAGACACATGGTGGGCCCAAATCGGAGTTGAAACAGAGGAGTTATGATCTACGAAAGTGCAGTGGCACAACCGTAATTTTTGCAAAGTTGAAATTATAAATAAATAAATAAATAAAAACTTCTCTCTCTTTCCCCTACTCTGTCTCTCTCCCTCTCCGTGCGACGTCGCGCATTCCAGTCGACGGAACGACGTTGTCCGACCATGGTTGCCAGCGTCGTTGGTGTCAATCTCTTTGCCTTCCTCCCCTCGTCCTAACCCATACCTTGATCGACCTCAAAACTCCAAGATTAGCCTCGATTTTGGATTGAAACCAAGCCAAAATTCGATTTTGTCTCCAGTGGTGTTCGTGTGATTTCGAGCGATTCCGGCGACCAAATTCGTTGAGTAAGGTATTAAACTTCATCCTCTCATCATGCTCTACCTATTTATGTACTTAGTTTGGATCGATTTTAAGGTTTTACAGATCGATTCTTAAACCTGGTTTTGACTGAAGGTTTTGGCTTCGTTCCGATTAGTTTCGGTCAGTTTTTTGCCGTGGTCCAAGAACAAACAAATGCTTCCATAGGTGTGCTGATTCCTTTGGTATGGGTATTGTGGGGTGTTTTGAGAAATTTCCGTTGCTGGAAATTTCTCAAGACACCTACGCGCTGCTTGCGGGGGGGTGGCGGCTCATGGGCCACTGTGTGGTGGTCCATTTCGTTCTAAATTGTTCCCCTTGTCGTCCTGAGCACGACGGTATGCTCAGATTTGGAATTGGTTATCGTTTGATAGTCGAATGGATATTGCACCTATTATGCGATATCTGGATTCGGTAGGTTCAGATCGTTCGATCGGTCTCAAATTCAAATATGTTGTTCTCTATAACTCTAAGATCGTGTAGGACTTGTTGATCGGGAATCGGGGTCCCGGATACTTTGAGTCAAAGATTCTAAGTTTAGGTGAAACGATCGCCGTCCAATCGTGCGATTGGCTTACATCCGATTGTTTGATCGAGATCAAACTTTCGGGACTTTTTGGCTTACATCCAACCGTTCGATCGAGATCAAACTTTCAGATCAGAAATAAGAGTTCGTGGGCCCCACAAGCGTAATTGACCTTGATGGTGGGCCTCGTTGGCCTAATCGAGCCTTCTTTGGTTAGGAGGTGTTAGTGGCTTGGTTGTTTGATTTTAAATTGGTATTTTGCTACAAGAGTTTTATTAACTATTTTATTGCCTTCAGAATGTCTTCGGACATATGGTTGCCTTCGAATTGTCTTCGGACATCTTAGTTGCCTTCAGATTTGTCTACGTGCGTATGACATTGCCCCACGAGTATCGGGGATGCTCGAACCGTGTGGTGCGAGGATTTGCATTCTCAGGTTGAGTATATCTCCCTGAGTTATGCGAGGGGAATTGACAAATTATTTGCATTCTCAAGTTTAGTATATCTCCTTGAGTTGTGCGAGGGGAATTGACAGAGGATTTGCAGTCTCAGGCCGATCATGTGTTCCCTGAGTTCTGCGAGGATTGCATCTTGGGTCGACCTCATATCCCTTGAGTTTTGCAAGGATGTATCACACATGTGGCCACATTTGTGATGCGAGGGGAATTGATGGATTATTTGCGTTCTCAGGTTGAATATATCTTCCTGAGTCCTATGAGGGAAATTGACAGTGTATCATTGGAATTGATGGATTATGTTTGAGATACATCTATGCAGAGAATAGTGCAGTACCACATTGTGGTATAGTTAACAGGATATTCTTCACCACCCTGCTTACATTATCTACACATGGTTGACTAGGATACATAGGTGGTTAGCTAGTTTTCCCTTCCCCTGTTGCCTTCGGATTTGATGGTTTTCCCATATATTGTGGGTGATTATAGGATATATGCAATATGCGAATGATTGCATGTATGGATTTTTGGTAAAAGGTTTGGTTATGTAATTGTTTGGATGTACAATGATAAACTAATTGAACAGCTAGGAACATAATCATGGAATGACATTCAATTATATAGCTGGTTGAAAACAAAGTAAAGACTGATTCTAGAATTTAATTGTTGGTTTTACCATGACCAATATTAACTTATCTGAATTGTGATTTTTGGTAGAAAGAATTACGCGTGGCTTTATCCCTCAGTAAGGGTATGTAGGCAACCTAGGCTAACCTAGGTGCAGCCGCAAGTTTATGATTTGTTTGTTATGTTTAGTTTTGTAAAGTGGAATTTGCTGAATGCGTAGGAATAATTCAGTTTGCTGTGCAGGTAGATTTTTGGGTTTTGAGCCTTTTTAAGAGGACACTCTGCCATTTTTCTAGTAGAAGTCGAATCCTAAAGCAGTTTTTGAGATTAGGGCAAAAACGGCATTTTAGTCATTTGCGCCCGACACCTGCCAGGTGTTGGACACGCACAGGGTTCGACACGGATTCCAAAGTGGAATTTGGGTAGGGTCCTGTCAACTTGTTGTTTGTTTCACGACTTACTACTACTTTGGGGTGTACTGTAACATTTTGGTTGAATCATTGTAATTTTCAGGACATCCTCACGGAGAAGAAGTCTAGGCGGGACAAACTATACTACTTGGATTGGGCACCGGATAGTGAGACCAAGGTTGGTCAAGCTTTCACAACAAGTGGGACTCGTTCTGTGAGGGACAGAGATAAAGTTTGGCTATGGCATAAATGTCTTGGGCATGCCTCGTTCGGTTATCTGAAGAAGTTGTTTCCATCATTATTTTCCAGTTTTGATGTTTCTAGCTTCTAGTGTGATACGTGTAAATTGGCTAAGAGCCATGGTGTCCCGTTTCCATTAAGTTCAAATAAGAGTTTGCTTCCATTTTCTCTTGTTCATTCTGATGTTTGGGGACCTGTTAAAATTGCCACTCCAGTAGGAGCTCGATGGTTTGTCACGTTTATAGATGATTGCACACACATGACTTAAAGTTTCAACAGTTCCATAAAATGTTGGAAACAAAGTTTCAAGCCCGAATCCAAGTTCTTCATACAGGATCATGGAATCATACATCAAAGCTCGTGTCCATATACTCTCCAACAAAATGGGATTGTTGAGCGAAAGAATCAACATTTATTGGAAATTGTTCGTGCATCTTTATTTGGTGCCAACATGCCTCGATCTTTTCGGGATGAGGCCGTCCTCTCTACAACTTACCTTATAAATAGGATTCCCTCAAGTATCTTGAATTTCCAAACTCCTCTTCAAACACTTCACCACCATCTCCAAATACCTCCCACCCTAAACCTTAACCACGGATTTTTGGCTGTGTTGTATTCGTATACTTACATGATCACCAACGAAGCAAATGGGATCCTAGAGTAGAAAAGTGTGTTTTCATTGGCTAAGCTCCTCATAAAAAAGACTAGTTATGTTATAACCTTCCAAGTCAGAAGGTATATACCTCCATGGATGTCGTGTTCCGGGAACAAGACATATATTTTTCAGCAGCACAGGAAGAGAATTGCGAATCAACCAATCTACAAATTCTCGAATTTTTTCCTCAAGACACATCTTTGCTTCAAAGCGACTGGTGGCTCCCCCTTAGTCCTTTACAAACGGAGAATCTGCTTCAAACCGACTGGTCGTCTCCACGCTGCCAAAATCAGGAGGAGGAAATTGAACTGTTTTATGAGATTTTGCTCGCTCCAGAGATGCCTTCAGCTTCAGTACCACACCAATCATTTGCTGAGGAAGTCATTCATGTAACACATTCCCCTGAAACTGATAACACTAATGAAATATACCATGATGATTTGATTTCAGAAGGCACAAAGCCTACATATCATCTTCCAGAAAGGAAGAACCATGGAAAACCTCGAGTACAGTACAAAACAGATCTTAAAGCCAAAGGGAAATACCTCATCAATAACTATATATCTCTCAACAGATTATTAGAGTCATGTGTGCACTTTGTGAAGCAGTTGGTTGACATATCTGTCCCCAACAGTGTGACTAAAGTACTAGAAGACCCAAAATGGAAAGAAGCCATGAATGAAGAAATGCGAGCTCTCCCAAAGAATGTCACATGGGAGCTCGTGTCCTTACCTCACGGAAAGAAGATAGTAGAATGCAGGTGGATTTACACTGTGAAACTCAAAGCAGATGGATCCGTTGAAAGATATAAAGCTAGATTGGTGGCAAAGGGGTACACACAGAGATGTGGGGTGGAATATTAGGAGACCTTTGCCCCAGTAGCCAAGATTAACACTATCATAATCCTACTGTCTCTAGCAGCAAATCTCGATTAGCCATTACATCAGTTCAATGTTAAAAATGCATTCTTACATGGAGACTTGGAAGAAGAAGTATATATAGACTTCTCACCAGGATATAATTTAGTTCGTGACAAGAAAAATCAAGTTTGCAAGCTCAGAAAGTCATTATATGGGTTAACGCAATCTCACAGGGCATGATTTGGCAGATTCACTAAATCACACTCAGTTCTTGAAGCATGATGGAGGAAAAATTGGTGCATTGATTGGTTATGTGGATGACATAGTTGTAACTGGAAACGACATTGGAGAGCAACTAAAGCTGCAAAAGTATTTGTCTCAGGAATTTGAGATGAAAGATTTAGGTGATCGAAACTACTTTCTTGGAATCGAAGTAGTAAGGTCAAAAATTGGTATATTTCTGTCTCAAAGGAAGTATGTAATGGATTTACTCAATGAAACAGGAATGCTTGGATGTAAGCCTGCTGACACGCCCATTGAAATAAATCACAAGTTGTGTGAAGACATGGACCAAGTACCAACCAATAAGGAACAATATCAACGCCTTGTTGGAAGGTTGGTATAGTTGGCACACATAAGACTAGATATTGTATATGTTGTGAGTGTGGTTAGTCAATTTATGCATTCGCCCAGTGTTTCTCATAGGAATGTGGTTGATCGGATCTTAAGATACTTAAAGTCAGCCCCTGGAAAGGGATTAATGTTCTAAAAAAATGGAGATCTTGAAGTTGTTGAATATATAGATGCTGATTGGGCTAGTTCCATTATAGATAGACGCTCCACTTTGGGTTACTTTATATTTGTGGGAGGTAACCTAGTCACTTGGCAGAGTAAAAAACAAAATGTGGTTTCTTGGTTTAGTGCAGAAGCAGAGTATCGAGGAATGGCTCAAGGAGTTTGTGAATTATTGTGGATCAGAAGACTTTTGATAGAATTGGGTTTCAAACTAGAAAAGCCAATGAAGTTACATTGTGACAACAAGTCAGCTATCGATATTGCTCATAATCCAGTTCAACATGATTGAACCAAACATGTTGAGGTGGATAGACATTTCATCGAAGAAAAAATTGAGAATAAGATCATCTGTCCACCATTCGTAAAATCAGAAGATCAACTGGCGGATATAACAAAAGCTGTCTCTGGAAGAGTGTGTTTTATTACTCACTTACCAAGTTGGGCATTGGTGATGTATATGCACTAACTTGAGGATGAGTGTTGACGTGAGCCTTCCTAATTAATCAAGGAGATTTATTGGGATTTACTTTACTTTCTTATTTTCTATACTTGACATATCCTTGTATAATTAATTAGGAGATATTCTCCTAATTGATTACTGTATCTATTTCCTTGTAAAGCACTCATGTAAACTCCTATATTTACCTCCTTATGGAGAAGAGTACAATTTACTTAAAGCATTCAAACCATATTCATATTGTAGCATTTTTGTGTTTAAAAAGATTTGTATATTGAAAACTAAAAAAGAAAAGGAGTTAAAAGATTAGACAACAACGTACCTTCAGCTTAATCTGGTAAAGAAGCTCATCATAAGTCCCAGCAGCTTCTTTTGTTGAACTATTCATGTACGGAATAAATTCATACAAAACTGCAAATGGCATCCGTTTTAAGACCTCCCGAAAGACATCGATTGAGAACCCTGAGATCTTAGGCTCATTGGTATGACGAGACCAGTCTATGTTCACAAAATCTTTGAAACTAGACGAGACGGGTATCCCAATCCTCAACTTTTTTCCAGTAACAGGTATAACCCAACCCTTTGGTGGAGTACTTGTGTTTCCAGGCCAGATAGGCTTAGGTGCATTAGAAATTTGAACTAAATCATGAAATGCTTCTTCGTTTGGAGCCCAACAACATCGAATAACTGTCTCGTTTTTACGAACCACATTGATTATTTCATAGGGCGCAGGTTGCAAGTGTCCATTAATCAATTGGAATTTCCCACTTAGGCCTTGAAAACTGGTACGCAGCAAAGCTTGGAGAAGCCTTGGACCTGCTTTAGAGACAGTTATGCCAAACATTTCATCTGTGTTTTTGCTATTAGTCTTGTGCTTTAAAACATCACTAGAATAATTCACCTCCAGTCCAACCAATTCTACAGCCTTAGCTAAAGCCCAGATTGTATCATAAGCCCATAAACCAAACAGGTTAATCTCAGAACTGCTTTGCATTGTCTTGCCAATATTGGGCAATTTCCTCCTTTTCCACCTCAGCTTGAAATCTTCAAGATCTTTTGAGGTTGGTACATAGGGCCTCACACCCAGCACACCTTCCATTGAACCAGTGACCTTTGCCTCCTCCATCTCTGGATGCAATAATGTCGATAACTCAGCAGTTGTGATCCATGCATACCCTTTACTCATCATGCCAGCTTCTTTTGCATGAACAAAGACTTTTGATCCAAGTGAAGCAGTCATGTGGACCAAGAATACCCTTGTCTCCATTCCCATTAACTTGGTAAGCTCTTTCAAAATTTGGTAGGGACTCGATGACGGAGACATGACACTTCTGTAAGGGACCCTTGTATCGATCTGTTCAAAAGTATCTGTTATGTAGGGAATCAAACCATTGCCGTATTCGGTGTCTTCGTAGATTAGGACAACTTCGCGCCACCCGTATGCCTTAACAATGGATGTGATGGCTTTTACCTGAGAACTGTCATCTAGGCCTGTCCTAATGAATAAACGACTTTGGGTTTGAGTTAGAGAAGGACTTGTAGCTGAAAATGAAATAATGGGAATTTGAGCTTTCTCCCCAAGATTTATCACAAACTTGGCTTGGTTTGAGGTTTGGGGCCCTATAATAGCTTGCACTTCTTCGTTGTTCATCAATTCTAAAGCTGCAAAAATCATATATACAAAAAATTAATAGCAATTTGCAGACCAAATTCGTTGGGAATTGTGAATGACCCTTTGGTCGTGGAGAAGATCTAGAGTTCAAATATCATGGTAAAAAGTTGTTGAATAGATAAATAAAAATTTTGTTGCGAATTATAAAAATATGATACATAATTGTTTCAAGGAATTGTAAAGTTATTTTTGAGAGTGATTATCTCCATATTGTTTCAGTTTTGTCTGCCATATTGTTATTGGGATGACTCCCTTTACAGTCTGTGTCCCTTGTACTTCTTATTCATATTGATCTAATAAAATTATGTCGCCTTTTGTTTGGAAAAAAAGAAGCTAATTAAGAACAATATTCAATCAATCTAGGAGATGATATGATGCCAAAAAAAGGAATTGTTAAGATTGTCAATCAATCAAGAGATGAGTTTCTTTCTTCTTTTGGTTTTTTATAGAAGAAATGACATCAATCAAGAGATGATGGATATTAATTATATCATCAAGGTTCAATTTGCAGATGATCATGGCATGATGGATACAATATTTAACAATCACACCGTGGTATAAAATCATTTAATATCTGAGTACAATATTTGAGCTAGAGTGATCTGTCTAGCTAGTTTCATCTAAGAAAAGCCGGCATGAAGGAAGAAGTGCAGTAATTAGCTGAAAATTTATCAAAATAAGATTAATTAATGTACCTGCTGATGCTGCAGCAACAGCATCCTTGCTAGAGTTCTTCACAGAAAGAGTCAACTTTGTTCGATAAGTGGCGTTTCTAGCATAGAAGTCAGAGAGTGCCATGGACATGTAGCTTCGAGCCATCTTCCCAATCGGAGAATCCAAGTCAAGAATTACACCGATACGTACCATTTGCTTTGATGCTATTGTTGTTCGCTTTTCCTCAATAGTTAAGGATTTTCCATAGAGGCTGATCAGATCTAAGAAAATGATGATGAAGAAAATGAGGTGGTACCTCATATTCTTGTTCGCCATAGAATGCTAGATGCTATTCGTAGTTCGTTTATTACTGTTTGTATGGCTTCTTTGTGTTGTTTATATGTGTATAATTTCAACAATATTAAGAAGGGAACATTCCAAGAAGCAACAGAAGTTGCAGAGCTTCTTCCAAGTAGATGTGTGGCATAGAAAATGTTTGAAAAGTCTTTACTTAATCCATGCTACCCCCTTTTAACAAAAATCTGCCACCAGAGTACAAACCCAATAAATGCTTCTTCGTGTAGATGTACATGTGGATTTTGAAATTGTGAAATCCTGAAATCCTGAAGTCGTCATCAACTAATTTGGACAGAAGATCCCTCAGAGTTAATTTACAAGCGTCCCTACTTGTTTAGTTTGATGTAGACTCTTCTAATCTTGATTTAAAACTTCATACGGTTGCTTTAATCAATTGCAACTTTCATTAGAGACTTTATCAGTACATTATTGGAGTATAATTTTCTGGTTTGGCATTCTCAAAGTTGTATGTAATTTTTTTTTGCAAATATGCATATGCCTTGGTTTAATATTTCTCACGTTTCGTTGTGTGTGAATTTTCAACATCTTGCGTATGTACATTCCACACGGCACACAAGATGACTAATATGCAAAGATACATGTCTTCGACGGCGACGAAAGATATATGTGTTTGAATTTGATTGGAAGACGACACAGATGGAGATCTCTTCTTCATTAAGAAATTTTGGCCCTGCCAAGGAATTTGGAGGTTCTTTTATTTTTATTTTTTTGACTCATTCAGGAAAATGGTTACCAGGTCT
>NW_018922166.1:41951-72155 GCF_002207925.1 Prunus avium | reverse complement strand
CTCACTCACTCTTTCATCTCTCTCTCACTATCTTCTCTAATTGTCTCACACTCACTTCTCCCTCTCATTCTCACTCACTCAAAATCTTGCCAAAAGGTATATTCTCTCCAAACTTTAATTTTTTTTCTTCATTAATATGTGTTTTTGGAGTTAGTTTTGAGTTTATTCCAATTTTTTGTTATTTTGTTGTTATTTGACAATATTTGTTTTTTTTTTTGTAGGGAATCGTCGAGACTTTGACGGCTAAAGTTGAGGATTTGGACGCTATCGAAACATATCCTCCGCCACTATCACTACAATAGGCTTGTAGATTTTATTATTGTACTTTGTTAATTTTTGTGTACATCATTGAATATTATATATATTGGATAATTTGACCACTATTTTTCATATGTAATTTTATTTTGAATATTTCAATTTAAATTAAAGTAATTAAAAAAAAATAAAATCATACAATTAAATTAAATTTAAAAAGTAAAAATTTGGAAAATTAATATAATGAAATTGATATAAGAGAAATAATAAAACAAAATGTCAAAAACCTTGGGTGACAAAATATTTCGTTGAGCAAACTATTAAACTAGTTTATTTTAATTAAAAATTTTAAAAAAACAAAATTTAAAAAAAAATTGAATATTTCGTCGCGCAAAGATTTGTGCGACATTAGGATTCGTCGCGCAAAGATTTGCGCGACATTAACTTTCGTCGGGCAAAATAATATTATTCGTCGCGCAAAGTAATTAATATTCGTCGTGCAAAGTCGATAGTATTCGTTGCGCAAAGTAGTTATAATTCGTCGCGCAAAGTATCTTTGAGCGACGTTAGTATTCGTCGCGCAAAGTTGTTATCGTTCGTCGCGCAAAGTATCTTTGCGAGACAAAAAAAAAATTTCGTCGCGCAAAACCTTTCTTTACGATCTTTGCGCGACAGAACTTGCGCGACCAAAATTTCGTCGCGCAAAGTTTGAGCGACGAAATTGTACTTTGCGCAACTAAATTATTTCGTCGCGCAAAGTGTTTTTTGTAGTAGTGTAATATCATGTAGTACCTACGCGAGAGTCAAATTTTCTTCTCAGTTGGGAAATTTCATTCTTAGCCCATAGAGGGCCCTACAAGCAACTGAAAGATCAAACATAAAAACAGAACAAATATAGAATTAAATGTGTACATAAAGTGGGCACAAATAAAGGATAAAATAAAAAATAAAAAAAAGCAAGCGCACACAAACACCTAAGGAAATTTTGGCATACATAAAAGTAAGAAAATGGAACAAAAATAGCATAAGTCTATAGCTTGGCTCCAAACACTAGCATATGACTAGTATATTTTAGTCAGGATACATTGCCACTCATTTAAAAAGGAACTATATTGTTACCAGAATTATCAAGTTAAAATGAATAGTACAAAGAAATGAAAATCAATACAAGTGTCAAGATCAAAAGAGAAATATGAAGAAAAAAAAAAATTATTTGTTGGGGGATGGATGAGTACAAGTTTCAATGACACGGCCAATTTAGATCAAAAGTCTATTGGATTGTGAGGGTTCAGCTAAATCTTGCAAATTAACCACATAATTCTAATATACACTGTCGTTTTGTTGAATGATATAATTTCTTTACCTAAAACAAAAACCCCAAATCTGCAATCTAATTGAGATCCGTAATTCGGCATAATGACTCTTTCAGTTAACAGTCATAGAAAACAACAAAATAACCATTTATAAATTGTATGCATGTTATTTGAATATCTTATCTCTGATACTCATCAAATACAGACAATATGGTCATGATATGGGGTTCCTCATATGACCATCAAAAGAAAAATTAATTGAATTGATCAACAGATGAAGGTCATAATTACCTGCTTGTTCTTGTTTACATTTTACCAGCAGAAAACGGCCAGCCTCTGAGAATCAACATCCTTCTCATTGCTGCAAAAGGCAATAAAGGAAAGTCATGAACCCTTGTCCAAGTATGAGAAGATGTTATTATGAACACAAATCTCATTTTGGGTAGCCAGAGTTACAAGTAAAATGTCAATTAAGAGAATAGATTTGAGCATTTACATATTATCAAGTGACTGCTCTCACAGCATAGTCTGGTCCAATTGCTTCCTTCACAACATGTAGTTGATAGAATTCGTTATTCACAATTCTCCAACCATATATATAGTACACCAATAGTTCACCGCCATATACGTTCTGGTAGTGCTGCTTCTATGTCACTGGCCTCTACGGGCATCTGGGAAAGGGAAGCGGTTTGGATTATTTTGCCCCTGAAGTGTGAGGAAATGACAATGATGCCATTTCACCACGTTACTATCATTTTTGTTTTTATTTTTGTTTTTTTAGTGATGGGAGGGGGTTTTACTAGTAAATATGGGTAAATTACTCAAATGGTCCTCAAATTTATATCCGATTTACATTTTGGTCCCTCAATTAAATTATTCATTCAAATGGTCCGTCAACTTTATATTAATCGCTCCATTGATCCTACTGTTAAATTATGTTAATGTTGCCATCAAAAAACTACAAATGCAGAAAATACAATACAACGCTTTAAATAGAAAACAATTGAAACCATAAAGACGTACCCTAACAATTTTAAATAGATCTAACATAAACCAAACTGACTGTAACTTCTCTCACACAATCCAAATAGGACTCATGTTTAATGCGAGGTCTGACTTTCTTCCAATATTTCGAGACAGGTTTCTGCAGAAGAATTTTGTGTTTCATCTATCCCCTTGATTAATTTAGTTGAAGTTGATGCCCTTGAGGTCACGTCTGTGGAAGTAGAGGAATCAGCTTTGGTACATTCGTCACGAGCCATGGCTACATTAAGCTGATGATCTTCCACAGTAGGCGGATTAATCTGCTCAAAGGTTTTCTCACCAACAAGAATACTCACAATGTCTGCCATTCTTGGCCTTAGAGTAGGAGATATATTCGTGCACATCACGGCCAAGGTTAAGATGGTGATGGCTTGTTTTGCATCATAAATGCCAGACAAATTTTTATCCACCAAGTCCACGAGGCTTCCATTTTTATTTGCGACATAAGCCTGCAGTAAAATGATGAGGGTTTTGAATTCAAAGTGTGCATGTTCACTTTAAAGTAGGAGAAATTACAAAACAACGTACATCCTGTCAGTTTTGCTTACCATGTCCAAGAGATACTCACTCTCATGGTTAAATTTGTATCCTGCATTTTTCTTCCCACTAACAATTTCGAGTATAACCACCCCAAAACTGTAAACATCAACTTTGCTTGTTACAATTCCTTGAATTGCATACTCAGGTGCCATATGTCCGCTGCGTCAACAACAATAAAGCACAAATTCAAATTATATTTGCATAATGCACCCGTCATAGTATAAGTTGAATTTCATGGTATTATTTTATCCAGTGTTTCAGAAAGCGAAAGGTATTTGTTTTTTGTACACTTACTTTGGTGCTTCCACTTTGATGATCATAAGTTGTTCTTCCTCGGTGTACAGGCTTGCCATTCCAAAGTCTGAGATCTTAGCATTAAGAGCTCCATCAAGAAGGATATTTTCAGCTTTGATATCCCTATGAACCATCTTGAGTCTAGGGTGCTCATGAAGATGCTCTAAACCCCTCGCTATTCCCAGGCAAATGTTAAATCTAGTTTCCCAATTAAACTTCAATCTGGACTTCGAGCCTGCAAGTCACATGAATGACCACTTTAGCATTCTATGTATATATTCCTCCAGTTTAGTCTAAACCAAACGACTTTGTTTTTGTCATAAACACTTCAGCACAGAAAACACAAGTCACTACAACAGAAAAACCCTTTCATGACACCTGATTTGAGTCATAAAAGGCATTTAAGGACGCGGGGCAAGCATCATAACATGTGTCGTCGAATGGAGGGTCATGGAAAGTTTTCTCAAAAGACGACGTCTGGTATACGTCACCTAATGATATTTCGATGGTATTTCAATGATGAGTGAGTACCAGATCTTATTTCTCAATATAAAAGCAATACACGGTATGAAGAGGAAAATGTTGGCTAAGCTAAAATGAATTAAGAATCTCTATTTTGTACACAAAAGGAGGAAGTATACTGCTCATAGAATATAGAATAAAGCAATTTGAAGAATTAGAAAAGGGAGGAGAAAAGATGAATTACCAAAAAAAGCGTCTGCAATGGACAGGTTTGGCATATATTCATAGATGAGCAAATGTAACCCTTCTCCAAAATAAGCATCCAACACTTGAACAAGGTTCTCATGCCTCAATGATTTTAAGGTATAGAATTCATTTAATAATTCCTCAATATTTTCTTTTGAGTGAGTAGAAAGTCTTTTAACAGCTACAGTAGTTTGACCACCTTCCAGTTCAGCCTGCATCAACACAATAGACTAATGTTATATATCTGAACAAATTTGCAACATTCAAAAGATACCCCACCCTAATATCAAATTTCTACCACAAATTAAGTTCACAATGTAAAAGTATACCTTATAAACCCTTCCAAAATGCCCTCTACCGATCTCCATTTTGCTGCTAAACTTTCGAGTTGCACCTATTAATTCTTGAAGGGTAACATGTTTATCTTGGCCTATCTGTATTTCTGTTTCGGGAAAAATTAAAGATGACATGTTAACTAGGAAATAAGAATTCTTGAAAAAGGGCATGGTGCGGTATAGTTGTAGCTTCACTCACCTCTCAAATCTCTTTTCCCCAGCCAGCCCATTTTCCACACGAAAGCTAATAGAAGCAATAGAACAACTACACTTGAAGGTAGAGTAATAATCAATGCTTTCTTCAATTTTCGCCACAATGCAGAGTGTTGGGGAACTTCAAGAGAAAAGTCAAGAGAAAAGTCAAACTTCTTTAAAAGATTGTCAAATTAATTAAGTATATATGCAGTCTAACAAGATTAAACTAATTAACTGAAATGAAAACTGCCTGCCTGCATGATGACCATATAAGCCAAGGGGTTCAAGTGTAGCTTGGAACCAACCAGAAGAAACTAAAGTCATAGCCTCTTGAATCACCTGGAGTTACGGAAATAGCAGAAATGAGAGGTCCATTCAAAGTAGGTGGGACGTCTGCACATCCCTTTCCAGCCCAGTAGAAGGAAATCTCCAATACACTATCATTAATATTAGCTTCGAAATGTCTGATTTGAGGTTCATCTGGACCCTTTGCCTCTTTTGCGATGTCGAAATTCATTAGCCTTCTCTCATCCTATACAACAAACGCTTCTTTTAACACTGGCAGACAGTAAATATGTGCAGGAACATCAAATGCTCTAATATATGGGTCACACCTCTATTCTAATGATGGTACACAAGATTTCAGTTGATGGTACAAATAGCAATACTCAATTTACCTGGATATAAACATCAAATGCCCGTCTTTTTAGTATACTATACGATTCCTTCTCCCTGAATACCATTTCAGCAAAGTGAAGGGTCACATTATATTTGCCTTTGTGTAAGCAAGCATAATAACTTAGGAAGACAGGGGCAATCCGAGCATCTGAATATAAGTCTGCCTCAGGAACATGAATTCCAAATGACTGGTTCTGTATGAAATTACTAGGATTGGACTCCGGTGATAAGAAGTCTCCAGAAAGGCTATAACCCCAGGTTTTGGATGGACTAATATAATAGAATGAAGTTGAGTTATCTGCTTCATAATATTTGTCACCAAAATTTACTCCCTCACCACCACAATTTATAAACAAGGAACGAGCTGCAAATGTTAGTCAGAAAGGGATAAATTAGATAAAATAAAGTGCAAAATAAGACGTTAATAAAATGAAAGAACAATAAAATTGACCTAAAATGAGACGTTACTCATCAACCAAGTTTTACACTGTGACTACCATTTACAAAATTCATCCCTTGGAAGAATAATAAAACTATTACAAACTTCTTCCTCACCAGACAAAATCATATACGTGTCAAAATTATTGTTGAAGTATTTAACGGTGCTGTTTTTTTATATTTTAATATTTACAGTTTTACATATTCTATTGCCAATTTTCAGTCCTTTAGGTAAAGTTATGTGTGATTGCATACATGTCTGAAGAACCAACCAAACTCACATTTAGATTTTCGTCCAGGACAATGCGTATGCATGCGTTTCTTTGGATCCCTGAATAAACCACCGAATTTGTAAGAAATGGCCCTTGGCTTTTCTTATACTAGAACAGATAAAAATATTAACATACACAAATAGTTGATCTGGATCGGTTGAACTGCTGCAGCAGGAAAACAAGTTCCTGAAATGTATGGAAAATGATCTCATCATAATTCCACATGCAACTAGATTGGTAACAATAGAAAAAGAAAATTAATGCCAATTCTTACAGATGATCTCGCTTATCGTCTGGCACTACGAAGCTAACTTCGGAAAAGTTATTGTACGACAAATCCCTGAAAAGACATATGGTCAAATTTCATAGCTAATGGAATGTGGGAACATAATACGCTCCTAGAAAATGATGGTGGCTTAGATAAAGATTTTTCTTTTCCATACAATTAAGCATTCCGTTGTCAAATCTAAGTAGCTGTCTGATGAAGGAAGTTTTTTACTATCTAAATTACTGCCTGAACCTTTTTGTAGAATGATCATTTCACAACAACTATTCATATAAATATTTAATTGCATTGATATGATTGAAATTAAGAAGACACTCAAATATCAGCTCGAAATTAACACATAATTCAAATAGCGCCATTTTGGTCTTAATCGAGTGAACAAATGGCTTTAAGAAACCAGCATTACTACTGACAACTGTCACTGAAAAAGATAACTACGATGCTACCAACAATTCCTCATTATAGAGAGTACTTCCTAAATAGTTTCCTTTTATTTGCATGGTTCTTTCATATATGTATGCGCACACAAGGTTTACTACCGCATGTAAACAACCAGACTGATACTTACTCCGTCCAACCGAAGGTCAATCCAGTATATTTGATTTGCCATCAATTGCAGGTTCAAAAAGCAACGATCCTAATTCTAAGAAATCTCAGAAGTTAAAGTTCCACTTAGTGAACTTGAGTCATAAACATCTTTAAACTGGTCTTACTTTAATCCCAAAGGTGTTAAAGGAAATTATGAGATACTAAGCTTTCGGACAATCATTGTTTAAGAAATAAAGATCAATTATCAAGATACCAAGCTTTCGGACTTACTTGAAGATAAAAATAGGTGTACATAGTTTAAGAATTTGAATATAGAAGCTTACAATCTAGTCTTGACTTCACCAACCCAATCAGGGATTGTGTCATTAAGTTTATTTTTTGCCAAGGACCTGAGGAGATAGAAAGTTAATAATAGAATACTAACATCAACAAGAGTTCGGTTGTCTTTTGTGTAGCAAAAACACACGAATTTCATTCACTTACAAGTGAGTTAAATTTAAACCTTTCATGGAATGTGGGATTCGTCCGGTTAAATTGTTAAAGCTCAAATCCCTGTTAAGAATACATAGAGGCATTAACAACTTGGGAACTTAGTTAGCTAGTCTGTGAGATGAATTGTATCAAAGTACATTAAAAAGCAGGAATTGAAACAAATCAGTAAAAAGCATAAACATAAACCATTAATCTAGGGACTTGTGAAGGTGTTGTGTGTGTGTGTGTGTGTGTGAGAGAGAGAGAGAGAGAGAGACTCACAAGTATTTTAAATTTGACATTTTACCAATGTATTCAGGGATTTCACCGGTGATGGAACAGTTCCTTAATATCCTATAGAAACCATGAGAAGAGGTGAGTGAGTGGATAAATCATGAGCATGAGATGTTTTCGTCTAGTGATGCTGACTGCATAAGAAATTATGCAACTTAAAGGCATGTTGGGGTTTGTCCCAGCACAAAGACTCTTGCAGAGCAAAATAAAGCTTGTTAGAAGTTTAAATCTGGCCAGTGAACATGAATTAATTCAACTCTTTGCCCTGTACATGTTTTTGTATTAAACCTCTTAAAAAAGGAATAGATGTGTGCGACATGCAATAAAAACCATTTACAGAGTGTATATATTGCTCAGGTTTGCAAATCGTGGGAATTGGAAACCAGAGTTTGCTACGTCACTGATCGTTCTGCAAAATGGACACAAAAAATTCATCACGAAAACAGAGCTGCTGATTTTTCTTTTTTCGTTTTCCTTTGTTTCTGAAAAAGTGGGTTAATGAAACAGAAGGGGACGGTGTACTTACAAATACTCAAGACGGGAGTAATTAAAAAGTTCTGCAGGTAGACTCCCTTCAAAATTGTTTCCCAAAATTGACCTGTGAGCAGTGCAGAGTAATATTAAATTCAGATGTACACTATCATTAATATCAACTTTGACAATTCATTTTGTTTTAACTGTCAATGTCTCTATGAGATAACTTAATATGTAGAACTTACAGTAAATATAGTTGGGTGCATTTTCGGATGAAGTCAGCTGGAAAGCGACCAGACATATAGTTGCCAGATATTGAACTGCATTGGCCAATTAGGCTCTCTCAAAAATTAATAAATTCACCTTACTGTAGATTGCAGGCATCAAGAACATTAAATAAAGAAGAATCCTGCTGCAGTCACCAAATTCCTTTACCAAATTTTTTTCCTCAAATGACGTGGCCGTGTTTCATTTATTCAAATTTGGGTCCACTATTGACCCATTTATTTCCAACAAAATACTAAAGATGTGCATCGAGATAACATTTGGTAAGCAAATTTGATGACTCTGACATTATTAAATGAGAAACACTTACAATACGCTCATCTGAGTAAGATTGGCATAATCCGGGAATTCCCCAGTAAGATCATTGGATCCCGCCCAGCTTCCACAACATGAGAACAAAAGAATGTAATCCCAGTACAGATTTAAGTGCCAAAATTTTCTCCTTCTTTTCTCATGATATATATATATATATATATATGTAACTTTGTTTGAAAGAAGCTTACAAGTCTTCGAGATTGCTCAAATTTCTAAGTGATAGTAGACGACCAGAGAGTCGATTCTGATCCAAATATCTCAAAGCAGAGAGAAAAAAAAGGAAGACGAATTCAGATATTTGTTTGAAAGAAGCTTACATAATTTCTCTCGCCGTATGTGTGTGTGTGTGTGATGGATAGAGAGAGAGAGAGAGCGTGTTCATAAGGTGCAACAAAGGTGAGCAAAGAACTCACAATGTTTGAAGGGCTGTGATGTTTCCTAATTGGTCGGGAATTGGACCTGACAAGTTATTATAATACAGAGACCTGCAAAACTCACAGATTATAAAGAAGAATTTGAAATGTTATACAAAGGAACCAACTGATCATATCAAGTCAAAGAAAGTCGAAGAATCAAGTGCAATGGTGAAAACAAAAAGTTGCAGAAAGTTTACTTACAATAGTTGCAGAGAACTCAGTGCACCCAAAGATGATGGTATCTGTCCGCTGAGGAAGTTGTGATCCAGATAGCTTTTTGGCCGGAAAATAATGGAGCTAAGTTATTAGATGTTACCTTGTTAAAGCTCGGAGAGAGGGGTAGAAACAGAGTAAACTTAAAGTCGAGTTAAGCCGAGTTGTAAGAAATACTGAATTTAGATATAGATATATACAAATTACAATATAGAATTCAAGATTAGATAGAAAGTCAGCCCATGTAAGAAAAAAGAAGAAGAAGTTAATTGAACCGATGTATTTAAACCTTGAATTCTTCTCTTCTTTTTGGTAAAAAGAACCTTAAATTCTGTCAATAGATTTTCCCTTAAAAACAGAAAAAAGAAGGTTTGGGGAAGTACACATGCCAATTCCACACTCCTCACCTATTAGAAATTCATAGACAAACTGCAATGACCAAAACAATAATAAGTCTGACTTAACAGTTGATGTTGTACATTCCTTGATTCACTTTCTCTAAATCCCAAAGAAAAAACTCAATAGAGGGGGAGAGGAAGCATCACTGCCCCTCTTCCCTTCTCCTCTCTTCTTTTACCTTTTTTTATATAGGAGTTAGTAAATAAGTCTATTCGGGCGTTTTGAATAAGAAACCTTTTGTAATGATTTCTTCTAAGCCATATTCAATTCGAAGTTCTCCACAACTTCTTTTGGGTTAATTCCTTAATCAAATTATTTTTCAAAACTGTCTAAATTTAATTCTACCTCGAATTTGAAGGAGTTTGGTTTTTGTCAAATTTGTTCTATTGGCATAGTTGTTTGCTGTTATTCGTAGTTGGATCGTTGGAAATGTGGTTTTCCCATATCTTTTAGAGCTTTTGCATTGACTTAAAGGCTAGATGCGTTGGTGGGGTTCATTTAGGCATAGGTGTTATAGGGATTTAGTTATTTTCAGTTTATAGGCGTTATTTGAAATTATGCTTCATTGTAGTGATGTGAGTTATAGTAGTTGTTGGTGTACAGTACCTGCTTTAATTTGATTAAAAAAAGATTTGGAGAAATCTCAAATTTAAGGGCTAAATACCCGAAAAGGAGCTGTGAAGTAGTTGGGAAAGATTTATCCCCACACTCAATTGATGTGAGTTATAGTAGTTGTTGGTCTCCCTTGTATCCAAAGCAAAAAAGAAAAAAAAAGAAATCAATATTGAATATATACTTACAGAATAGTAAGATTGCGTAAGTGTCCTATGCGCTCTGATATGCCTTCTGTCAGTTGATTTCTTGAAAGGTCTCTGAATATATGAAAACTTAATTAATATACATTCATATAAATTCAATAAATATGTATATGTTTTGAGGTAAGGTCTGGCCCTCAAGTCCTTATCTATATTTATGTATATACACTTACAATAGTTCCAGGGATGACAAATTCCACAAGGTATCAGGAATGGAACCGGTAAGCTTATTGCTGGATAAATCACTGTTTAAGTGAGGCATCATATAATCAATCATTTGGCATAGAAGTATACAGAATCAACTAATAAATAAGAAATTCAATTGTATATATTTCGTGACAATTAATATAGAAGGGATCGGTTGAAAGACTGTTTTTTAAAAAGAAAGATGTAAAATATCTAAGCTCCCGCACCAAAAGAACTGGAAAAGACAAGTTTTCTGAATCTTTTTTTATAAAAAAAATTTCAATTCTCTGAACTCCTTTTATTTATTTATAACTTGTTGGAATAATGATATGAAATAATTACAGCTTCTCCAAATGCTTAAGCTCCTCCACTTCTTTAGGTATAGAACCAGTTAAAGCCGCGCCGGTAAAGGAACTGCAACACAAATCATTTGAGAAAAATTATTGTTAGAATTAAAAGTTAGACAAATAACAATAAAATTATTGTTAGAATTAATTTTATTGTGACTTACAACTCCTTGACATGGCAATGTCTGTTTTTGTCATGTACACAGTCCACTGTGCACTTGATCTTCAAATTGTTAGTATCCGAGTCTGGATAATGGCAACTTGAGCTATTCAAGTATAATGCCCTGTTATACTGTAACTTATCTACCATCAAATTGAGGACGTCCACTGCGAGAGAGGGAGAGAGAGAGAGAGTTATTGAATCTTAATATCTCAAACTCGAGCTGTAGCATCAAGGATTGTGAATTAAAGCAAGACTAAAATGAGTCCACGTGCATGTATGTATTATCAGCAAAATAAGAGTCGTCTGGTAACATTTTCGCAATACATTTTCAAAAAATGAAAACGAGAAACGAATTTGCATTTTCAAGATCCGAGAATGCCTCCAGTAACTTAGAAAATATATTCAAAAAACAAAAACAGTGGAAATGTCTCTGGTACTTCAATATGAGAATAGCATAAACAACAATGAATATGTCACATCTTTCAATTTTTTGTTGAATTTGGGCTCAATACTCAAGCATATTTTTCGTTCTTAAGTAGCTCTCATAACAAAATATTTATTAATTCAAAATGAGAGAAATGAGAATAAAAAGAGAGAGGGATGAGAAACAAAACAGTCGTATGCCTTCATTAGGATCCAACAAAGTAGTTGTATCGGAAGATCCATGCCTAAAACCAAACTGCCAAAGGAGGAAACTGAGGAGCATATACTCAACAAGAAGTCTTGGACGGGTTTCAACCATTGTGCTTTGCTTTCAGATTCTAGTTTACATTGACAATATGTACACTAAGCCCTCTTCCCCTTTTTATAATGCAACAGGCTTCTTTTTTCTATAAATAATTTAACAGAAAAATACTGATCTAATAAATAAAATCATTAATTAAGTGGGAGGCGCACTTGCCACACTTGCCACCACTTTGAAGGTGGTCTCAATTGATCTTAACCACTTAAATTATAAATCCTTTGCACATTGATTTTTGTCGTGTATAATTTCAATGCATAACGAACGCGGTCCTCAGATCTGTGGTGCCAAACTATTTGGGGGGGGGGGGTGTGGGTCCTCAGATTTGTAGTGCCAAACTATTTGGGGGTGGGGGGGTGGCGGCAAACTATTGTGGGGAAAAGAAATATGCCTTTCACTTTCTCACCCCATCACTCCAAATAATGATGACAATTGGAAAGGCGCAAAAAAAATATGGCTAATCCATCTCTAATCACTCTGTACATTATTATAGTGGACACTAGTGGATATGAATTACTTCAAGAAGTTTGAATTGGTCATATTTATCGATAAGCAAATATGATAGCAGATGCACTGTCAAACTGATTACAGTTTCTTGGACACCATGTTAGAGGGTTTGAATGAGAGAACATATTCATGCATTAACAACCAATCAATTTTCTTATTGAAAACATATTCATGCATTAACAACCAAATACAAAATATTACAACTAATCTACTTCATGCTGCCAATATCTTACATTCTGTTCTGTCAAGTACTGTGTAACTACAGAAACCAATCCACTGAAATTGGGAGGGGAAAAAATGTGAAAGAAGAAGAAAAAGAAAAAGAAATAAAAATACCCTCACCCCAAAACCGAGAAAACTTCTCACTTAGGCACAATTGCATTGTACAGAAAGAATTTGAAAACCCCGACCAACCCATGGAGAGATCCACTCAAACACTAAGCCGTCCGCACAAATTAGCTCACACTTGATTCCACCAGCCCTTGCATCGGGATTTTCGTTATCCACCTCTTGAACTTTGGGAGAGAGATACCGTTGGGTAGGTTGTATAAATCAGATTTACGAGTGTATAATGAACAAATCCTCACATATCATCTTCACTTTGTCACAGAAGACCGGCTAGCATAGCCCCGGGATCCGTTAATGCAGCCGGACTGGTTGGCTGAGACAATGAAATCAATTCCCTTTTCCAGATAGAAACAATCAATTAAAAAAATGGATTCATCAGTGCCCTAACTAGGAAAATCCGAAACGAAAAAAGAAACTCAGGTGCCTAACCCAGATCTGTTCCATTGCATGCAGTATGCAATTACTGCAATAGGCTTATTAAAAGTTTCTTATGGACAACTTCAGGGAAATATATAAATAAATAAAAAGTATTGAAAAGAAATTCCTGTTTTTAATCAATAATTCTTTTCAAATATGGTAATTGCTAATCTTTGGTAACTGATAATAATACTTATACACTCTCAAGTAGACCCCTATCAGTATGTTTTGAATGGTAGCAGCTGTGTTCCTTCAATCTCCATGCCACATGGCAGAACAGTGAGAATCACACGACAAATTTCTTGTTTGGAAATATAATTGGAGATGTTGAGCTGGATAAAAGTAAGCCAACACACACACCTAAGGAAATTTTGGCATACATAAAAGTAAGAAAATGGAACAAAAATAGCATAAGTCTATAGCTTGGCTCCAAACACTAGCATATATGACTAGTCTTTTTTGGTCAGGATACATTGTCACTCATCTAAAAAGGAACTATATTGTTACCAGAATTATCAAGTTAAAATGAATAGAACAAAGAAATGAAAATCAATACAAGTGTCATGATCACAAGAGAAATATGACAAGAAAAAAAAAATATTTGTTGGGGGATGGATGAGTACAAGTTTCAACGACACGGTCAATTTAGATCAAAAGTCTATTGGATTGTGAGGGTTCTGCTAAATCTTGCAAATTAACCACATAATTCTAACATAAACTGTCGTTTTGTTGAATGATATAATTTCTTTACCTGAAAAAAAAACCCCAAATCTGCAATCTAATTGAGATCCGTAATTCGGCATAATGACTCATTCAGTTAACAGTCATAGAAAACAACAAAATAACCATTTATAAATTGTAGGCATGTTATTTGAATATCTTTAAGAGGAAACAAAATTTAAAATTTAGAAATGATGAGGGACAATTATAAGAGCAGACTCCATAAATACTTATCTCTGATACTCATCAAATACAGAAAATATAGTCATGATATGGGGTTCCTCGTATGACCATCAAAAGAAAAATTAATTGAATTCATCAACAGATGAAGGTCATAATTACCTGCTTGTTCTTGTTTACATTTTACCAGCAGAAAACGGCCAGCCTCTGAGAATTAACATCCTGCTCATTGCTGCAAAAGGCAATAAAGGAAAGTCATGAACCCTTATCCAAGTATGAGAAGATGTTTATGAACACAAATCTCATTTTGGGTAGCCAGAGTTACAAGTAAAATGTCAATTAAGAGAATAGATTTGAGCATTTGCATATTATCAAGTGACTGCTCTCACAGCATAGTCTGGTCCAATTGCTTCCTTCACAACATGTAGTTGATAGAATTCTCTAATAGAGGTGGAGCTTGCCAATACAACGGGTCCCACGCTCTATTAGAGAGGTGGTGCCCAAAGTTGGTGCCTCTAGCATTTTCCTTAGTAAATTTTGTTTTACAAAGAAAAATTATAAAACTTAAAACTTAATTAGAGAGGTGGTGCCCAAAGTTGGTGCCTCTAGCATTTTCCTTAGTAAATTTTGTTTTACAAAGAAAAATTATAAAACTTAAAACTTAGAGAGGTGGTGCCCAAAGTTGGTGCCTCTAGCCAGTGGCGGACCCAAGAATTTTTCAGAGAAGGGGTAATATTCGATTGAAGATTACTAGTACTGTTTCATAACTTTATAATTAAAAAATTATAGAGAGAGCCACATAAAAAAAAATTATTATAAAAAAACATATTATAAAAAAAAATTAGAAATAAAAACCCAGAAGAAAAAAAGATCAAAAGGAAAAAAAAAAAAAAAAAAAACAGACCTTGCGATTGCAATTTGGGTCTGTTGACTTCTTCAATTCAATTTAAATGGAGTGAATGTGGACTCTCTTTATATTAAATTATTAATAATATTAGTTGTATTTTGGCAATGGGTTCCTATCCGTAGGTTTATCCCTATTTTTTTTTCATTGCCCTGGTCCAAAACGACGTCGTTTTGGCCAGGGACTTTAAAAAAAAAAAGCACGCGGGCTGTGCTGCGCGCAAGAGCCCAACAACACAGCATCACAGCAAAGAGAAAGCAGTTTCACAGAGGCATTTCCTCGAGCAGATTGTGGGCACTTCCATGGCAGAGCTGAGGGGCAAATTCCACAACCTCCAAAGCTCTTTCCGGCGAGGGGAGGTGCATATGCACCTCCTTGCGCCTCTGTAGGTCCGCCTCTGCCTCTAGCATTTTCCTTAGTAAATTTTGTTTTACAAAGAAAAATTATAAAACTTAAAACTTAATTAATCAAAACCCTACTTCTAATCCTAAACGACCAAGCTTGCCGTCATACCATCGTTCCCACCATCACTAGACTTGCTACTCCACTTCTCTACCACACCGTATCTATAGCAACCATATTGAATTAAAAGTTCTTCATATTTTATTTACCCTCTTCATACAAAATTTATGGGTTTTGCCATATGTTGTTGTAGGACTTGTTCATTTGGGTGAAGGCGATTAAAGCTTGCAATTTTTCAGCTTCTACGCCAAGCAGCCCCATCTTCTATTCATTTGGAACTATGACCATGTATATAGGTATATTAGCAACCTGGTGACGTAGCAGAATGAGAACTGAGACAGCCCATCTCCAATTCCATTATGCATGATGAGACGGCCATGAGCCTGGAGATTAGATGGTTGGGAATATGGTGGTGCTTTGGTGGTTTGATAACACAATCAATATTTGGGGGTTTTAGGTTACATGTATTTTTTTTTTCTTCATAATTATTATATCAAATGAAAAATTACCTTTTAATACATGTGGCAATTTAATTATTTAAAATTAATGACATGTCATTTGGGACTCAAATTTGGTGTCCCTAGCATTACCCGAGAGAATAACCCAAAAAGATGCCAATATCACTTCTTGTATCAAACTTTGCTAGGTTTTCTCTATCTCTATAAATATAACAAATGCTGCCAAAAACCCTCATGTGCTTTATGTTAGGTTTTCTCTCTTTCCAAAGCTCATAAGGAGTTGAAGTTGTACCCGGTCTAAGGAATAACCCAAAAACATGATATGTTGACATAGTAAAAACCTCAAGATGAGGAAAACAACTGTGGGCACTATGCCCAAAAAAATATCACTATGAGAAAGAATAAGGTCTTACAAGTTTTAACTCACAAGACTAACTCTCACAAGGCAGACTTGCCTACTCGCCTTTGCTCCTCAACCCAATCAACAATCTTGTCCTTCCTTCGTCAACAAGAGATGACATAACCCTGGTCTCGGTTGCTCACACCTCAAGGCACGATTGTTAATCACCAACATGCATAATGCTTATGGACTCACAAATATATGAAAAGATGATGATTTAATCACTCATGGAGGCCAACAAGGAACAACCACATAAGTTTTCAATATGAATGGTCAAAAGTTCTTTGAAAGAAAAAATATTCTCTCGTGCTTTTCTTTTCAAAGTTGTAGAGAACAAAGTGGTTGAAGTTACTTTCTTATTTTTCATGCTCAAGACTAGGTCAAAGACAAAAAGACCTTAAGCAAAAATGGGCTTTTGCACTAATAGTCTTTCTTTCAAAACAAATAAAGCCACTTAACTAAATACCCAGCACAAAAGACAAAAGACACAAACCCGTGTACAAATAAACACCAACTAAAGCGTATTAAACCATCGTTCAAAACTCACTGATGTCTGACACTGGATAATATAGGACTGAAACCATATATCAGCCCTATACATATGACAGTCACTTTTGATGAACTTCCAAATGTGCAAATATGAATGCATGGATGCAAAACATACTTTAGCATTAACTTTGAGTCACACTGATCTAGGATACCAGAATGTCACTTAAAAACTATAGGTTACACTCAAAGACCTACTCTATATTTTTGTAACAGGAAATTGCCAATATACAAAAATTGTTCCTAACATAGACAATATCTAAACATGGCACATTCTTGGTGCTTAAGCCTAACTAGGTGGGCAAGCAATGAGAATTGGTTAGGATAGTGAGACCATTCCCTTGCACTCCCCCTTCCCGTAGTTTAGATATTAATTTAACGTAGTTTACTATCGCTCATGTAAAAAAAATAGCCCCTAGCTCGGTGGTTTCTATAAACAAATAAACTAACAAAAAAAATTATAACTAAGTAGTTTGGTATTGGTTTGTATTTAATTGAAAGAATAGATCCAAAGTAAAGTAATTTCGTGGGATTACACATTTAACATGAATTCAATTGAGAAAAAACAGAAAGAAAAAACATTAAGAATTAATTCACTTGGCCATAGTTGGTGACTAATTGGATTGGATTATGAGGTAGGATTGAATTTCATTAGATTACATTAATCCAATCTTGTGTATGGTGTTGCACAATTAAGTGGCTGGATTAAATTTTTGAGTTTGATTTTTAATATAATTGAATTAAATTGAAATTTTATTACATTTAAAATAATAATACTGTGAATAATATAAATAAATAAAAATAATTTTGCAATAAAAGATATGTAAAAGGTCATTTTCTAATAAAATCAAAATCCACAAATCCCAAAAATAAACTATAAAATAAACTATCTTACTTAATTACAAAACTTAATAAGAAGACAAAAACCTAATTGCAAATTCCTAATTGATCATTCATAACACTGAATTAAAAATCCCTAATTTATATTTCATAAACCTTAAAAAATCCCCAAATTTCAGTAACAACAAATTGAGGAAAGAAAATTCTAAGATTCCACCAATAAAATAATTTTTTTGCTAACATTCCACCAATAAAATATGACCCACCAAACTGCATGCCACCTTTAGCTGACGAGCTACCTAGTGCCTCAATGACAGGGGTTTGAAACCCGTTGGAAGCACTTTGTGGCCAGGGGCAAGCCGAACCCCCGAGCTAGGATTAATCCCATCCTTCGGGTGTGGGGACACCTTGTGGTATTTACCAACAATAAAATATGACCCACCAAGAAAATAAAACATGATGAAGGCCTAATGCATGAAGTGGGGTAGGCTGTAGGGTGGGCTATATGTGACTTTGGGCTGAAAAATAATAAAAGCCACTTGGGCTATAGCTTAGGTTAGCCTATGGTTGGGCCCATCCCTAGTTTAGAGACTATCGCTTGTCTAAAAAAAAAAAAAGACTATAGAGTTTA
The DNA here is from genome assembly GCF_002207925.1 of Prunus avium. The sequence continues at coordinate 53,715 of NW_018922166.1, read as the reverse complement.
GGCTTGTAGTGGTAAAGTGGAGTTCACGTAGGCTGAGGCTAGCGTAGGCTTGCGATTGAGTCCATCTATTAATGCCTATTGTAACAGGCGTTTATGCCGCCCCAAAGACCCAATTAATGTTCAAAGTCCTTGCTGGCTCTTGCACCTCACATTTTGTTTGAGTTCACTTTCAGTTTGTCCACGTTCATAGCTATTAGGTAACAAAAACAATAAAATAAAATTCATAGCTATTAGAAGAAGCTAAACCCACTCTCTCTCAAAGACTGCATTCCCAAGTAAATCCCCAAAGAGGCATGTACGATGTGTGCTAATTTTGTTAGGACGATATGTGAGCTTTCTAAAAATTAGCACTATAATTCTTTATTTTCAAAACCTTAGACCTTAGCTTCAGCCCTTGGTGGTAATCCCTGGTCAGGTAAAGCCCGTCCAGCTGCAACGTAGCTCAATATTTATATAATGTCTCTTAAAGTTATACAAGGAGTCTAAGAAATCTTGCAAGTTGGTAAGGTTATTGTCAAAAGATGAAAGTTTACAAGACGTACGCATGGCCATTGGCCTGTCTCTAAAAGGGGATTAATGTCCTATTCCACTCCTGTTTATATATAGGATCTACCTTTAATTACAAGTGTACGTGATTGACCCCTTTGCAATTTGTTGGCAGTCAATCCATCGAAACCATAAATTAAATAGATTTGTAAATACTCTTTTTAAATTGGAACATCTCTACTCCTATAAACTAAAATTATCAACATAGTTAGTAAAATAAGGGATGGGTATAATACATATGTAAAAATGATTAGGCAAATTTCTTAAAAACACATGGTGAAAATTTCGGCTATTATATAAGAATTTAAATTTTGTTATTTATAATCTTTTTTTTTCAATAATACGTGCAAAATACATATGAAATATATGCGAATAATACATTTAATTTGCATTAAAAAAAGTGCATTTTTGTATTTTTAGAATTATATGGAAAACAAAAAAATATATTTTTTTTTAAAAAAAGTAAGCATACATATAATACATACATGAATTTGCTAACTATAGGGTTATCAAAATGGCAGATGCATTGATATATTAAGTTTTAGGAGGACAAGTGCCAAGGTATACCGACCAGTATTTAGATTAATTTTAGGGCTAGCTAAAATCTGACTTTTTGAGTGCCCATGTGTGAGAGAACAAGTGGAGTGGAAAGTAAAGAACACCTTTACGTTTAGTGTGAGCAAGATGCAAAGTCTGATATTTTCAAGACCTTATAAAAGGGGAGGCCAGCATCAATAGCAGTCATAATCACAAAGCTCAAACACACACATACAATCAGCACCAAATGGCTAAAGCAATGGTGCGCTTAGGTGTGTTTTTGGTCATCCTCTTGATGCTTGTTGTGGCAGAGGCAGCAACTTCTCATCCAAAGCCTAAGAAAGTCAAGTGCAAAGACAAAAAGTTCTACAAGTGTTACCACAAAGACCTTTATTGCCCTGCATCATGCCCCCGCACTTGTGTTGTGGATTGTAAGAAATGCAAACCTGTTTGTAAAGCGCCGCCGCCACCACCACCACCTCCGCCGCCGCCGCCACCAAGACATAGGCACCCTCCTCCACCTCCAAAGTATTATCATCGTTCACCCCCTCCGCCTCCAAAGGCATACCCCGCACCACCACCTCCACCTTCAGTTGTTCCTACTCCCCCTCCTTCCACTACCACTCCACCTCCACCCACTACTTCTACTCCTTCATCTCCACCACCTCCTGCTTCCACGCCATCACCTCCACCACCCACTACTTCTACACCACCTTCCTCATATCCTCCACCTCCCCCTTCTTCAGAGAGCTCTGGAGAAAAGAGAAAATGCAAGAACAAGAACTACCCTCATTGTTATGGCCTAGAGCATACATGTCCTAGTGCTTGCCCTGAGCAATGTGAAGTTGACTGCGTCACATGCAGTCCTGTTTGCAGTAAGTTCACAAAACCTATTGTTTATGTAATTTATTAGAATGTGATTTCCACTAACCCCTTTCTTTTTCCTACAATAATACGATTATACGACCATACTAGTTGAACATCCTTTACAGTTAATGTGTTAATTGTATAACAATTATCAATTGCTACATCCTATAAAAGCTAAAGTTGTCTAAAAATTTGACCCCTTTAAAAACTTTATTCTTTTTCATAAACATATCTAGCCAAGCTTTTATATTTATTTATTTTGTGTACAAATTCATTTATTTATTGTGTGGACAAGTAGTTTATAATGATTTTTGTGAAATTACTCTTTTGTCATAATGATTTAAATCATAACTCTGGAAGAAATCATTAGAATGGATTTTGATAAATCTGGGTTTATAGTAAACTTAGTCACATAATTAACTGACAATTACACACCACTAATATATGTGAGAATATAATATTGCAGACTGCAACAGGCCAGGGGCTGTGTGTCAAGACCCCAGATTCATTGGTGGTGATGGAATAACCTTCTACTTCCATGGCAAGAAAGACCAAGACTTCTGCATAGTTTCTGATTCGAATCTCCACATCAACGCCCACTTCATTGGCAAGAGAAACCAAAACATGAAGAGGGACTTCACTTGGGTGCAGTCTCTAGGGATCCTCTTTGGAAACCACAAACTTTTCATCGGTGCCAAAACCACGTCAATTTGGGATGACTCCAACGACCGTCTCTCCTTATCCATCGACGGTGAACCCATAAACCTCCTGGACAGCGAAGGTGCTAACTGGCAATCAATCTTATCACCAGGCGCACTCAGCATCAAACGGACCAAAAACACAAATTCGATAGAAATCGAAGCTGAAGGGAACTTCAAGATCAAAGCAGTGGTGGTGCCTATAACAGAAAAGGACTCCATGATCCATAAATATGGGGTTACACAAGAGGATTGCTTTGCTCATCTTGACTTGAGCTTCAAGTTTTATGCCCTAAGTGGGGAAGTGAATGGTGTTTTGGGCCAAACATATGGAAGCAACTATGTGAGTAGGGTTAAGATGGGTGTGGTGATGCCTGTTTTGGGTGGGGACAAAGAATTTGCATCCTCTAGTATCTTTGCCTCTGATTGTGCGGTTTCAAGGTTTAGTGGGGAATTTGTTAAGAACAACTCTTCAGATAGCTTTGAGTATATGAATTGTGCTAGTGGGAAGGATGGCCGTGGAGTTGTTTGTAAGAGGTGATTGAATATTTCTTGGAGTACTATTGATATATGTAATAAATAATAAAGGCCAAGACTAATGAAATGGTATGTCTGGCTCTAGCAGTTTCAATTGATATTGGTGTAATATTGGTCATGTATTGTTGATTTCTATAAACTCAAGTTGTTATTATTACGTGCGAAATTATTAGCATAATTTTTTATGTGAACACAATTAAAAGAAATAAATATATTCATCTTAATGGCGGATCCGAATTTAGAACCTCTACTTGGATGTTCTCTACCATGATCTACTTGACTTTTGTTGTTTACGTGTCACCTAATTTAAATTTCATCCCAAACCAAAAGATTGGGTTGATCCATTAGGTTTTATAAAGAAAACCCGAAATGGTTCGCATCAAACCATATATCTTCATTACTCAATTTAATTTTCCTTCAATCTCTCACCATATCAAAATATGATGGTTTTACAAGAAAGCATATGAAAATCAAATATGAGACTATGCCTATTAGTCAAAATTTAGGGTTGTTAGGTTCAATGGTCCCTGAACTTCGACACGATTCGCATTTTGATCTCTCAATTTCCAAAATCGTTCCCATGATCCTTCAACTTCAGTTTTATTAGGACAAATGGTCCTGCCGTCAATTTTGTTAACTTATTCTGTTAAATTTGATCATTTGCATGGCACATGGTGTACTATTGAGGGTCGAAATTGGAAATTAGTTCACTCCTGGGGTAAATTAAAAAATTTTAGATGGTGAAAGGAATATTCAGAAGGTTTTTAGTTTTTAGTTTATATTTTTATTTTTTGGGTGAAAGATTCAGATGGTGGAAATTAAAAATAATACAAAGAGATCATTTTGCCCCTACATTTAACAGAAAAGATAACAAGAAACTAAAGTTGAAGGACCACGGGGATTTTGGAAATTGAGGGACCAAAATGCAAATCGGGTCAAAATTCAAGGACTATTAGACCTAAGATCCCAAAACCTAATAAAGGTCATAAGCAATCTTCAATGGTTTCCCATATAATAAGCAAATATAATTTTCAGTGCATTTCTTTTTGGACAAATAGGGCTTGGTTCTTCCGAAAAAAAAAAAAAGGGCTTGGTTCATAGTCTCTCCTTTCCATTTTTATTTATTCATGAATGACCAAGATTGGAGATTTGGTTGTGTCTCAGTGCTTACCCACTCCAAATCCATGGTTGATATATGATCATACCTTCCAATTTGTTATTGTAAGAGAAAAATGGCTCACCAGAAAACTGGAAGATGGTCTATCACTCTGAAACCTTTTCTTTTCTTGTTACATAGGCCCAAAGCCCAAAAAGCAAAACCAACCACCAGTGCTTATACAAACGATCCAATCCAAAGCAAAAACTCATAAAAGCCCCATTTGGTGGACCGGATTGGATTGATTAGAATAAGACTTGGAGTGTTGGACCATGGGCTGGACTTTAAGTCCTCTGAGTTGTTCGAAAATGCTATAAGAGCATCTCCAACAGTAGTATCAAATAAAACTTTTCAAATTAAAGTTTGTTAACCTACGTGGCAATTTGAAAAGCTTTATTTGCTACTTGAATAAAATTTACTCCAACAAAATCTTCAATTCAATTAATGCAATATCATAGAAAAGAATGAAAAATATGAAAACATGTGAAAAATGTCTATGTATTTATTATATGAAAAGAAAAAAATGCATGTTTTTAACATTTTCAAGGTAAGTTTTGTTTTTTCAAAGTAAAATTAAATGTTTGAAGAGCTAAAGTCAACTTATCAGTCCTGAAGAGGAGAAAGAGGTTGTAGCTTTGATGGCTGAGGTTGAAGAGGCTGTTGGAGAGAGTTTTTCTGATATGGCTCACTTATTTTAGAATTCCAAAGATGTTGAAGAGGCTGTTGGAGATACTCTAATGAGGGAGTTGTGGGAGTGGTTCAATCCCACTATCCAACAAGAGAGAGAAAATATTGGACTAGAACCTTTTTTTATAATTGAATGGTTGGATTGAACCCCTCATTGAACCCCCTCACCAAAATACCCCTCATTATAGAAGCGCCATGAGTTGTTTGGTAGATCAATAAGCAGCACTAGAGTGGACTTAAGTCCACTGTGCTGTTTGGTACAAGACTATACTGGACTGCATTGGACTTCAATATTTTTTATAATTTTTTTTTTTGTGTTTATTTAATATCAGAAATAATTAATTTTATGAAAAAACATGCGCACATAATTAAAAGGAAGAAAGCCCCATCACATACTACTTATTGCTTTTACCCCATCACAGTAAAACATGTCCAAATATAACAAAGTAAAAACTCACCAATCCAATCCGGATTGGACCTATGTCCAATTAATTGGGCTTATCTAGTCCAATCCAGCCCACCGAATTGGGTCATAATTCATACTCTTAGAAATGTTAGTTGATAGATGATACTTTTTTTGTTGTTGAGAAATTCTGGGATTGCATTCATAACTCAGACAAAAAAAAAAACCACTAGCCACAAAGGGCCATTACAATAACGGAGCAATCTAATATCAAAATTAAGACAATCAGATGTTCCTCTAGTAACAATTAGGCAGGATTGAAAAAACTCTGGCATATGCATCCTAACTAAGATTGCAAACTCAAAATAATAAAAAAGAGATAAAGCTTGAAAAAACTAAGGCATAACAATACAAATAAAACTCTTACAAAGTAGAGATGAACACAAAGGGGAGGTGGGAAGCTCTCACAAAAGGAGAGGTGAAAACTGCATATAGAACCCAAAGGGGCCTTTGCGACTTATTCCAAACATAAAGAAACCGGAAAAAGGATGGTGGTGGAGATCCGACGCCGAAATGCATGTTTAGATCCAACAATGAGACGTAAAAATCATAACAAAACGAAGACAAATAGGGGAAACTTTCTGTTTCTGCAAATGAGGGAAGAGGATAAAAGAGGAAGAGAAGAGGGGAGAGGGTTCCTCCCTCTCAAAGTGAAAATAGATGTAGGAGTGTTTTTTAAGAGAGAGAGAAAGGGCTAGAGTTTCTCTGGAGGTTTACGCACTCACTAATTTTGTTGATAGATGATACTTAAGCTACAAAACTTCACTAATATAATAATTATTACTAGCTCTTTGGCACACGCTCCGATTGAATTTTTTTTACTTGAGATATATAACTTCTTTTTTTTAATATTCAAAATGTTTGAAGGTAGTTGTCTTTTTTTATTTATTTATGGACAACTGTAGTACTGCTCCTATTTTATTTTAATTTAAATAAATTGTGAATGTAATATTTTATCCTTATTTAATGAAATGTTTTATGTTTTAGTATTTTCATTAACCAAGAGGAGTTATAGGGATTTTGAATGTTTTATTTTAAGAACTTATTATGCCTTAATATATATATATATATATATGTGTGTGTGTGTGTATAGATTAATAATTGGAATCCATAATAGATTAAATAGAAAGAATAAATAACAAAAAATTAAACTTTCCTACTAGATATATATAAAGTCTTCTTCATGAATGCTTAGCTAGAACAAAATTTAAGTTGAGGCATGTTAATACACTATCTTGGAGGCCATATATCAATGAAGCAGGTAATTGGCGCCCTAACTTTTAGAGTACAACTACACACTTGCAACACTTGCATTGGGTAAATACCTTGAATCTTCAAGGGTCATCTGAAATTTGCATTGTCCACGATAATAATAAAATGAGTCAATGATTTCCCGTCTTGGTAAATTTTTGCAAGAATCTTTTTAATGAAGACTTGAACGAAATAATACTGCTTGCACATGACTTTTTCTAACGGAAACCCCCATGGTCTTGATGGTATGTGGTATTCTGGTGGAATTTCAGTTCAAAATAAAACAAAGAGAAATGACGTGGGAGGAGAGAGAGTTTTACGGAGATAAGTGACCAGAGGAAAAGAAAGAGATGAACGTGAATAAAGAGAAGTGCAGTGCATTTTGCTCTGAGTTTTTGTAAGTTTTCATAATAAAGTATTGTAACCGTCAGATGTAATCTAATCGCTGACGTAGGAAGTCTGAGCTTTTAATAAAAATCTGGTCAGATCTCTGTAATGAATGACGTAGGAACTCCGAGTGTTAACAAAAATCATGTCAGGTCTGTTTAACAGCTGACGTAAGAAGTCCGAGCGTTAACAAAAATCATGAAACTGAGAAACGGTCACTACCCATTTGGCTCCATTTGATTAAAATTTGTATTTTGAAATATCCTCTGAATTCCAACACACACCAGATGCTTCGAGAATGGAAGAGGGGAGGCTCTCACTCCACTACTAAAACCCGAACCCAATGAACCAGGCTGCCATCAACCTCAGAAAACAGAGCCAAACCCAAGGATCTGCAGATTGATCACCATGGAAAACCAGAGTAACCTTCCTACGGAGATCGTAAGCGACATTCTTTCCCGGGTACCAGTCAAGTCCCTGTGCCGCTTCAGGTGTGTATCGAAGCCATGGCTTTCTCTGATCACTCACCCTGATTTTGTCAAACTTCACTACAACAGAGCCTTTGAGAAAGAGGATATACTGCACCAGAGGCGACGAGTCCTAATTGATGTACCCGGAAGTAATTCGCTTTTCTCTTTTGGCATCGATGAGTTTCTCAAGCGAAATGATCATGCCGGCGATGCGGAGGTCGAGGAGAGTGATATTGACTGTGTTTATTGCCATGAAGAACTAGATAGTGGCGTTATGCTGGTGGTTCCATGCAATGGGTTGCTGTTTTTCACGGTGAGCAATTTGGACTTGTATTTGCTCAACCCAGCAACCAGGGAATCTAAGCAACTCCCTGGACCTGAAGGGTTTGGGATGGATGGGTGTTCTTATCACCTTTTTGGGTTTGGATTTGATCACTCAGGTTATGATTACAAGGTGGTGTATGGGCGGTGCTTTGATGATGGAGTTGATTTCGGTGTCTACATGCTGAAAACCGGTTCTTGGCGTGTGATCGAAGAGCGCTATCCCTACAAACGCGCTGTAACTGATGATTCAAAGGGGATTATGGTGAATGGAGGCTTCCATTGGTTGTCAAGGAGAGTTGGAGATCAGTCAATGATGATCATGGCTTTCCTCTTAGCTGAGGAGGAGGTTCGAGAGATTGAACCCCCGCCCGATTTCACCGAAAGCGATTTGATTTATTTCAGTCTTGGAGCCTTCAGGGAATGCCTGTGTGTATCCCAGTGGATTTTGCAAGATGCAGGAAATCATGAGTTTTGGGTGATGAAGGATTATGGAGTGAGCGAGTCTTGGACTAAAATAAAGCTCTCCATTGTGATGTTGGATTCTGGCAACATTTTGCCTGCCCCTTACAGGACCAAATCTCATGATCTGCTGTTTGCAAAGTGGATAAGCGATTTTTATTTGTACAACTTTGATGATCACACCTTTCGCACGATGTCGATTACCCTATTTCAGGAGTTTCGTGATGCCGAGGTCTACTTGGAGAGTCTTGTTCCGTTGAATTAGCATGACATTATGGACATAGCACATCAAGGAAACCAGGTATTTTACTCATCACAATCCCCTACATTTTAAATGTATTGCTGGTGTGGCGCTTGTATATGAGTCTGATCTATATTCAGTTCTTGAGCGATTGATTATCTTTTTAAAATGATACTTCTAGCTCAGACAGTCTTCCTGTCACCTGTAATTTGTTGGAGAAGTGGTGAGTTGTTCTTTTCTTTTGTTTTTCATTACATATGTCTTTACAAGATGGGAGCTCACTTTTAGTCTTTCGTGACGGCATTAGTTGACCACATGATCTGACAAATGATGTACATCTATATGCACTAACTGGCAATCAATTTTGTCACCAGGACCAGTCAGCATAACTTTTTCTTCCATAGAAGTAGACGGTGAAGAGAAGTCCGAGATCAAAGAAGCAGTGGTGGTGTCAATAACAGAGAAGAAATCAAAACTTGTGCAACAAGTTTTATGCCCTAACTGAGGAAGTGCATTGTGTGTTGGGCCAGACATATATATGGTAGCAACTATGTAATGGATGGCCTTGGAATTGTTTGTAAGAGCTAGCTAATTAGGTCTCTCATGTTCTGTACTCTCGTCTTAAATAAAAAAGGCCAAGACTCTTATGTCTGGCTCTACCAGTTTCATTGACATTTTGGTGTAATGTTTAGAGTCATTTTATAGTGAGGGCCTTTATATGGCCCTTAGGTGAGGTTCTATCTCTTAACCGTTGGATCATACTAATCAATTTGATCTAACGACTAACCAATTTGATCTGCGAGTTAAAAGATAAAGCCTCACTTAAGAGCCATATATCACTATAGAATTCTTGGTGATGTTAATTGACAACGCATAATGCTCAAGTCTATGAGCAAACCCCTCAAGCCCAATCCAATAAGACATTAGGTCACTTGAGCCGAGTAGACCATCGAGGGCCTCACAAAAATAATTGTTGAAAGGAAACATAAAAACTAAAACGGTTCTGATTATTAGAGTATAGCCTTAACAAGATGCCCTTATTTTACTTTAATAACATTCATACCGGAGAAAAAATCATTAATCAATCACATTCTCTCTAGTGGTTATTGCCCTTTAATCTTAGAGAGTATTTTTGTTCACTACTTTAATCAAAGATGTACGCTCACCACCATTCTTAAAGAGTGACATCTGTCATATTGTTAACCTTAGTTAACTTTTCTATGAGAATAAATAAATAAAAAATTGAAAAAGAACCCACAACACACATCCCGATTCTCTCTCCCCTTTCTTCCTCCTTTCGCCCTTGTTTTTCCTTTCTTCCCCTTCCATTTCTCTCTCCTCTCCCTCGCAACTTTCTTCCTTACTCTGTATCTCTCCCTCTATCACATTCTTTCCAGCAGCCACTCTTAACCAAAAATATATGTCTTCACATCTCCCTCACCACCTAGCCGTCTTCCCATCTCCCTCCTCAGCCAACATCCCCAACCTCTCTTTCCCTCCCATTCTCGTTAAATGGTTACACACATTAAGAAAAGGGAGATTCACTATTATACCCAATATAGGAGCCCAAGTTATAAAAAAACTCTACATGAAATGGATTTTAGAAACACACCCAAAGCCCATTTACAACATATAATAAAAAAGCTTTTAACTTCTTTTAAATTACAAAACTGCCATTGATTTCTTAAAACACACTCAACCCCAAAACCTCATAAAAAAAAGCCCAAAACACTCAATAGGGCATCAAAGTAATTTAATAATCAAAATTAAATTCAATAGCATTTTTTGAGTTTTTTTTGGGTTTGTTTATAAAAATTAAATGATGTAGGGTTTATTTATAGTTTTAGTGCTAAGAATGGGTATATGACTAAATATCTCTTAAGAAGGAGCCAGAAATCATGAAAATCAGTGCAAAACCATTAAACATAAAACCAAAAATCTTCAATAGCATCTCGTATGATGAAACCACACTAGTGAAAGAAGTGCAATAATTGATGCCATGAGCAACCAAATAAATGGTTTTTTTGTGGTTGAAATGTTAATATTTTCAACCACTTTTGGGGTGGTGTTGTTTGATGTTGGTATTATTGGAGGGGGACTGCAACCAAGGGGCCGTAGTGCGAGGTAGGCAGATTGGCGACGACGTGGTGATACTGTATCACTCTATAATTTCTTATCTAATATGATGAAAACTAGAACCAAACTAACTTTGATAAAAGAAGAAATGTAAGTTTAATAAATAAGTGACAACAATTCTGTTAACGGGTGATTTAGCACGGCCCTAGAGGGTATATGGTCAATCACACACATTACACAGATTTAGAGTGGTTCACCCATGAATAGGGCTACGTCCACTATAGAGCTTGGTATTTATTATAAATGAGTATCACATTATACATAGAGAGAGGCTTGAGAGCCTGAATACAAGAGGAAGATGGAGAGCTTGGGTGTCTCCGGATATGCGCATGGAGAGGAGAATTGGAGCCCTTGCTGGAGAGGGGTCTCTTCCTTTATATAGGCAGGAGAGGAGGGCCACTTGCCGTTGTTTAATGGGCAAGTGGCAAAGGCATAGGTCAACCTCAATGGAGAATGAGCTGGGCACGTGGGGAAGGTATGGGTCATCCTAAGTGGAGTATGGGCTGAGCACGTGGGGAAGGCATGGGCTGTCAGGAGACAGGGGGTAGTGGCCTGGTGAAATGTCAGGACGCACGTGGTGATCTGTTATCAAAGGTGTGCGTGGTGGTCTGCACATGGCTGAGGCAGTAGGAGTTGGCTAGCACATATTGCTCGGGTATGACATTTCGGCTAGGCCATCTTGGTTTAGGCAATATTGAAACGGGTAGGACATTTCGGGTAAGCCATATTGGCTAGGCAATATTGAAATGGGTAAGACATTTCAGGTAGGCCATATTGGCTAGGCAATATCTGGTAAGCCATTCTTGGTGGGCTATTTCTGGTAGGACAGTTCTGGTAGGACATTTCTAGTACCAACCAGATATGTATAACAACAAGCCCCCAAGTTCTTAGTTGAGAACGAGTCCTTGACTGGGAACTTTTCAAGTCAATCTTTGTTTGGCTGAGTCGATGAGTCTGTTGTGAGTAATGAGCCTTAGCTGCAAATGGTTGGAGGTTAGGCAAGCT
>NW_018922166.1:7774-40391 GCF_002207925.1 Prunus avium | reverse complement strand
GGTCGGCTACGTCGTGGAGATTGAGCATGCGAGGCTCTCGGGTCGGCTACGCCGTGGAGACTTGAGCATGCAAGGCTCTCGAGTCGGCTACGACGTGTAGACTTAAGCATGCAAGGTGAGCCGGCTACGCCGTGGAGACTTGAGCATGCAAGGCGCTCGGGTCAGCTACGTCGTGTAGTCTTGAGCATGCAAGGCTCTTGGGTCGGCTACGCCATGTAGACTTGAGCATGCAAGGCTCTCGGGTCGGCTACGCCGTGGAGACCACCACGCATGCAAGATAAGCAGGTCGGTCATGCATGCAAGGTGGTTAGCTGGGTCGTCCTTGCGTGTAACACACCACGTATGCAAGGTGGTGGGATTGGTCATCTTCTCCATGGTCATCTGGCTCATCCTTGGGAGTAGCACACCACGCATGCAAGATAAGCAGGTCGGTCATGCATGCAAGGTGGTTAGCTGGGTCGTCCTTGCGTGTAACACACCACGTATGCAAGGTGGTGGGATTGGTCATCTTCTCCATGGTCATCTGGCTCATCCTTGGGAGTAGCACACCACACATGCAAAGTGGTCGGGTTGGTCAATCAATGCGGTGGATGACCATGCAAGGGGTTCGGCGCATGTGACGCAAAGAGTCGGACATGCGAGGTGTTGGTTGACCATGTAATGTGCTCGGGTCTGACTTGAAGGTTGGCCATCCAAGTAGTCGGGTTGGCCATTTCGTCCGAGGTGGTCAACTTGGTCAAGCACGCGAGGTGGTCAGCTCGGTCATGCTTGCAAGGTGGTCAAGCATGCAAGGTGGTAAGGTGGTGCTTTTCTATTCCCATATACATAATACCGAGCCGATTTGCGAGCACATTGGAGTTGCGGTACCGAGCTGGTTTGGGCACACTGGAGGTGTGGTGCTGAGCTATTCACATAATAATATTGTGTAAGTGGGTCGGTCATTTTCGAACATGTAAAAATATATATTTTGTGCCTTCACGTGGTAGGCCTTAAAAAGGGTCTCCTGATGGCAACGACCACAAGGCCTCTTAATACTAGTGTTTGCATAACAGAGGGAGGAATATAGTACACAATATTTTAAGGTAAATATCATGGCAGCAGGAAGAGATTTATTCTCTCTTTAGTGGGCAAGCATGATTGGAGCAGGAAATTGAGTAGGAGGGCACATGGGTATCCTGGTCCGACATAGGGGATGGGAATATTTATAAAAAGACATCAAATGCTCTTGGAGATATGACCCACATTATAATATGGTTCATGAAATGGGTGCCGTGGAAATGCTATATGTGACCACTTTAATAATAATTAATCATTAAAGCAAGAGATTCCTTATCTGTTTATGCACTTCAATAGAGAGCGACGCCTGGGAGGAGGAATTGCGTAATAGCGCGGGGTAGCAAGGATGGAGTCGACGCAACTGGAGCTCCGACAACCCCTGATTTCTGATAGGTCCATAAGGACCAGGTCGGCACATCTAGACGGCTCGGTCCGCACCTGGTCGACCTAGACGATACCGGGTCGGCTGGGATCATATCTGGTCGGCTTATACACAGTTCGGTCCTCGGGTCTAGTAGCCAAGAATTTTAGTGGGATGCTTTGGGACTGAGTCGAGCTGTTTCTCCATTTCTTGTCTCGCTTGCTACCCTTGATTTTCACAGGTGGAGGGCCCTAGGTGTCTTGAGCAAATTTCGCAGCTGAGCAGCAACCTGCTCTGCTCGTCACAGTCGGCTAGACGTAGCTGGACCATGAATATGGTTTTCGGTGGAGATGGATTTCGAGGTGGAGAAGGATGAGAACGACATAAACCTTTCGTGTCGTTTCCCACAGGCATAGGTCAGCCTCAATGGAGAATGAGCTGGGCACGTGGGGAAGGTATGGGTCATCCTAAGTGGAGTATGGGCTGAGCACGTGGGGAAGGCATGGGCTGTCAGGAGACAGGGGGTAGTGGCCTGGTGAAATGTCAGGACGCACGTGGTGATCTGTTATCAAAGGTGTGCGTGGTGGTCTGCACATGGCTGAGGCAGTAGGAGTTGGCTAGCACATATTGCTCGGGTATGACATATTGTTCGGGTATGACATTTCGGCTAGGCCATCTTGGTTTAGGCAATATTGAAACGGGTAGGACATTTCGGGTAAGCCATATTGGCTAGGCAATATTGAAATGGGTAAGACATTTCAGGTAGGCCATATTGGCTAGGCAATATCTGGTAAGCCATTCTTGGTGGGCTATTTCTGGTAGGACAGTTCTGGTAGGACATTTCTAGTACCAACCAGATATGTATAACAACAAATTCTAGCTTCTAATTTGCTCACTGGAGACGAAATCGAAACGACATCAAGAAGAAGTCCTTTTTTTTTTTTTCTTAATTTAAAGAAAATAGCTAACCAGTTGTGGGAAACCAGCCTCACCTCCCGTTGGGATCATAGGTGAGATTCTAATGTTACGACTCAAGATCTCACATTGGGAAAACAACATATCTTATGATGGTTTAAGAGCTTTTAGGTACCTTTAACTTACAAGCTAATTTTTAGGTATGCCAAGTTGAGTTGGAGCATTAGAGAAAAGTGGTCATGATTCGCGACATAAAGTGAGAAAGAAAAAACAATAGGTCAATCATACCTCAAATCTAATTTCCTTCAAACTTTAGGGCTTAGATGAGGTAAAAATGTCCATTTATGTGCTCATACCACCAAATTATGCATGAACGCATATTGTTGCCAAATTACAAAGATATGTACAACACTGAAAGCTAACAACTTAACAAATAAAAATACTTTAAACCTATATATCAAATAAGATATATAATCTTCTTATTAAGATTCGATTTAAAAATGGAAATCACAATGTTTGCCAAAATAAGAAGAAATTAACTTTATGGGTTTTATGTCTAATGGTCCCTAAACTTTGATCCATTTCACATTTTGGTCCTTCAATTTCCAAAATCTTTCCTGTGGTCCTTCAACTTCAGTTTCATTAGGACAAATGGTTATACTGTCAATTTTGTCATCCTTTCCGTTAAATGCAAGAGCAAAATGATCTTTTTATATTATTTTTAATTTCCACCATCTGAATATTACTTTCATCCAAAAGATAAAAATAAAAACTAAAAACTTAAAAACCTTCATCCTATCCTCGCCACAGTAGGGAGGGAGAAGCTACTCCCACACTCAGAGCCAGGGCAAATCGACCTAGAGCGAGTGGACTAACACAAGGGACTATTATCCCCCTACCCTCCGGTGTGGAATTACACGTGACATTTTCTAGACTACCCACATGGGACTGCTGGCAGCATTGAACTCGGTTGGGGCTCAACGCCCAGCTCGCACCTTACCAACTCAACCAACCCATGTTGCGTTTTCGTGCTACCTTTTGCTTCAGTGGTTGTGTTGTGTTACCTTACCTTGTTACTTCATTGACAGCTTGTAAAGAAAGTAATCCTGTGACTGTTTCCTCAATAAAAAAATCATGCAAACATGAACAAAAATATAAAAATGATACCCAAAAAAAAAAAACTTATATAATTGTTGTACACTACAACCAAAATCTGCAAGACGATAAAATATTTCCTGTACACTTCTTATTATGCGCTCCAACCGCACCGACCAGATTTACCAACCTTTTAAACTTCATGAACAGATTTTGGCATTTTAGTCCTTGGTCTACCGCGTCTCTTCTTAGTAAGAGGAGGCATGATAACATCTTCTGAACCCTCTTGCATCACATTCTTAATGTCAGGTATGGGAGAAATACTAAACGCATATGAACATCTAAAGTAGCTTGACTTGAAGTGGTCATCAGTATACTCATGAATGCAACCAGAATCTTTTTGAATAGCAACAAGTGCATGAACACAAGGAAAGCCTTTTATTTGCCACTCATGACAGGAGCACAAACGATTAGCCAAATCAACCTTGACACAGATTTCAGCATGCACATCATAGACAGAAGCACTACAACGATTAACATTCCAATTCCTACCAACCATCAACCTTTCGTTCAAGGTTCTCTCAATCACAGGACATAGAACAGAACACCACTGCTCTGCTTTATGACTCCATTCAGCCATCATTTTCATGAGTTTACTCCTGATGCCATCAACCATTTGACAGATTGGCAAAGCACGTAGCTCAAAAATCCAAGAATTAAATGATTCAGAAGCATTGTTGCATATTTCACCATATCGATTACCCTTAAAATAGGCATATGACCAACTCTCCTTTGGAAGATCTTCTAAAAAAGTCATAACAGGAGCACCACCCTCATGTTTTAAATTTCTCATATTAATCTCAAAAGCAGCTTTAGTAGGAGCATAAGCGCATTTCAAAAAAAGATCAACAATGTGATCCCGGAAAAATTTGCCATACGTAGAAGGATATTTAGATAAAAGGTTCTGTTTCAAATGCTGCAGGCAAAATGCATGATGGGATGTTGGAAACATGTTTGAAACAGCTTCGGTGAGACCCTTGTTATGATCAGATATAAATGTAATCGTCCTACCTTGAGGAGTCAAAACTTTAGCTAAGTTTTCAAAGAACCAGCTCCAATTTTCCTCATTTTCCGAGTCCACGATAGCAAAAGCAAAGGGAAAAGATCCTGCAAACCAATAACATAAAATAGAATGGATGAGTAACCTGGTATTTCAAAGGTATACAAAGACATACATTTATATATGTCACTTATCAAAAATCACAAAATATACAGTAATAAAAATAAAAAATAAAATTTATACCTTGGTTTCCATTCTTTCCCGTGGCACCAATTAGTTGCCCCTTATGCTTACTTTCTAGACCAGTCAGATCTATGAACAACAAAGGTCTGCACCACCGAAAGCCCTCAATGCATGCACCATAACAAATAAACAATCTCCGAAAACGAGAAGTCTTGGGATCACACTCCAAGACACAATGTGACCCCCGATTGGATGACATTAAAGCATCACTATACCAAACTAATCGACTATAAGACGAGGATTCATCACCATGAACCTCGCTCTTCGCCAAATTTTTTGCATACCATGCAGTATGGTAAGAGATATCAAGACCATAGTTCTGCTTAAAATCCTTGACAATATCAACAGGCTTAATAAATGGTTCTTCCTGGATTCGATCCACCAAAACAGAAGATATAATCCTTGAGCTCATCATCTTACTTTTCTCCTCACAAATAGCACCAGTGCAAGTGTGAACTTTATTTAAAGACTTAATGTAGAAAAAACCATTCAACCGACACACCGAAGCATGTATACGCCAATTACATCCATCTGAGATCTTCTTAAAACATTCAGCAATAACACGTTCTTTTTCATTCTTTACAAAAGCAAAACGAAATCCAGTCGCAAAGGCATACTTACACAACTTGTTACGAAATTCAGCTACACCCCCTTCAAACTTCTGGCCCACATTATTAATATATTCCTTCCAACCCTGAGACAAATATGTCTCGCTTACATGAAATCTGGAGGTCCCCAAATGTTCATTCTCATCAAAAGCACTACTATCTAACATGCATGATGAAGACGCTAAATGATTAGATGCTGCATGATTAGATATTGCATCACCACATGCTGCACGATTAGATATTGCATCACCACATGCTGCACGATTGGATATTGCATCATTAGAGGCAGCATGATTAGATATTACATCATTAGATGCTGTATGATTAGATATTACATCACTAGACGCTGCATGATTAGATGTTGCATCATTAGAAGTTGTGTGGTTAGACATTGCATCAGCAGACAATGCATGATTAGGAGCTCCAGGTGTCGCATGATTAGACGCTCCATGATCAACCGCTGCATGATCAGATGTTGCATCATTAGATGCAGCATGATCAGGAGCTGCACGATTAGAAACTGCATGACTATAAGGTGCGTGATTAGGCGCCGCATGATTAGATGTTGCATGATTGCCATCCTCGTTATTTGAACTCAAAAGATCCTTCACCGAAATATCAACAAAACTACTCTTCAACATCGATAAACACATAAGCATCAAATGCACATCCATATCCGATTGCAGCAAGCAATTAGGATGCTCAGGAAGAGAATATGTCAGCTCAAAACTCCCTACTTTTAGTTCCTTGAACCTTAAACACATCTCATTACAGATATCTGCATATTTACTGTGTTCAAACAATGCAATGACGACAGTAACTGCACCATAACTACACCTTGCTATTCTAGCACTCTCCATTCCTCTACATGTAAAAATGACCAAAACAAATCAACAGTAAGTATGAAGAAAAATAAAAATAAAAACTGAACAGTGAGTCAGCAACTACCCTTATAACTAATTGTAACTGATCTATAGCAAATATTAAATTCCTCAACAAAATCAAATGTTAAACAATTATGTTAACAAATCATATTACAAAAATACAAAAACAAAACACGATGTAATTGAGTGAAACTGTCTCACGATAAAAGTTATTCCAAAACAGTAGTGTAACAAGTGTAACGAAGACAGTTCCAGTTTTTCCAAAGCACTAGGAAGCATCATTATACACTCTATTAAACACAACATAACACAGTAGCTGTAAAACGATTGTTGAACAACAAAAATGACAAAAAACCAGAAATAAAAATAAGCATGCCGAACCAAATACCTCAACAATATCTCCAATCAATACGACCCAGATGCCAAAAAAATTTAAACAAACTAAAAGAAAACAGAAACACAGAAATACAAATTTGCACGATGAACAATACCACAAAAACTACTTCAACTAAAAAAAAGATATTCTTAATAAACCAAAAATACAGATTTATGTGAATCAACCAAAGAAAATATACAACATGACGACGAAGAACAAACTGAAACCAAACAAAGAAAAATAGCTAAATAGCTTGTGAATGTATGAAGACTGATCAACTACGCGCTCCAAAATAAATAAAAGCTCTGGAGCAGAGTTTTAAACCAAGACAAACCTGAATCCTCAAACTCAGTAAGCATTATACAAATGAG
The DNA here is from genome assembly GCF_002207925.1 of Prunus avium. Next base: position 33,422 of record NW_018922166.1, on the reverse strand, counting down.
AGGAGAAAATAAACCAAAAATGAAAAACTTGGATGAACAAATCGAGCTGAAATCTTAATTAATGCAACCAAATATTGACATTTTGAAGAAGAAAAAGAATCCGAATCTTGCAACTGATGATTCGTAACAAACTTGTTCATGTTTCAAGGGTAAAGGAACAACAAAATCTGGTTGACCAACACTAGGGAGGGATCTAGCTTAATTAAATTGTTGAAATAAAGGACAGTGTCCCTGAAATCACTTGCACTGGAAGACTGGATTCTATTTTTTAATAATTAAAAGTTGAAAATTTGTATTACTTCAATATAATTTCCCTGTAGAAATTGCAGGAAATCTTAGTTTTGCCTCATACATAAAAAACATAAATGAAAAATATTTATAAATAATTGAAACAGATATAGGACAACTATCCAGGTGATTTATGTAAATGACTAGTTCATGATGTTGGAGAGCGAAAGGAAAATCATTTACAGTTTCTTTGGTTATCCTTAATTGGATTGTTGACTTGTAAGAATCAAACCAGACTCCCACCTGCACATTGCACGTGTACAGTCCAAATAAGGAAAGAAGTAAACACATGTCCTTCAAAGCAATGGTGTTAAAGATTAAAATAAGGAACAAACTGCACTGTTGATTTTGTATACACAAAGGAAGAGATTATATACACTAGTATTACACGGAGATGTTGAATATATGTGGTACAAAGTGAGATAGGACAAGTCTGCATAGAGTATAAATTTAAAAACTATATACATATATGCATGTATAGGGAAATGTTCGATTGCCAAACTATGAATCTGGACTATTGATCAAGTTGATTCTTGCTTGAATGCGTGGTCTGAATTCGCAGCATAGTAAAATAAGGATTTTTTCTTAGCACACATAGAAGATTGGCACTAACTATTAGAATCTTGTCAAACTCAAATATTTCATGTTGGTTAAATTCTGGGTTTTAGTGATTTTGTTCTTATTTCAAATATTTCTTTTATGGTAATCTCCCTACTGTATAAAGGTGATTTGTGACTTTATAACTCTGTAGCCTAAAACAAGCAAAATTTGATACTGTTGAATAAGAAAGAGCTTTCTCTTAATTTCATTCTTATTCCGCTGTTATTCTCCCTAAATCAACATAGGCTGTGTTCTAATCATACTGACACTGTAGCATAAGCTTTTAAAGAGACAAGGTCAAGTTGGGTACTACTTGCGTATCTCTACTTATAAAGAGATTTTGTGCATTTAAACAGAGAAGAAGACCAAAGCTCTATAGAGCTATTGGGAGCTAGCTGTTTATGGGGTGAAACTGGCAATGACTTTTAGAATTTTCACAGGAAATGCAGGGAGGTTAGATTTCTTGTGAAATTAATCCACAGAGCTACCCAGAAATGAATCCAAAATCATTCACATCATAAACTCCTAAAAATTCAACACTGAAAACACTACATAACCATGAAAATCTGCAGAACCCAATAATGTATATTGGTTAATGGCTATATTAAAGAAAATTATGTAACAATAATGAAGAAAAATTAAAGGCTAACATATCAGAAAATTTACGAACGAAAACCAGTGAACGGCTAAGTAAGAATGAAAAATACAAAATTTTCGAGAAAGAGTATAGACAAAATAAATTAAGTACCTCGATTGGAGGGTTAAACGAGGAGAAATTGGGAGCACTGGCTCGCCGACTTGAATAACGCCATAGAGGAGGAGGCGATGGGAAATGTCAAAACTTCGAACTGGGTTTTAGCTTTCGGATTGTTTTTGGGAGGGTTTTAGTTCTGTCTCTTTTTTTTTCTCCTAATTTCATGAAGCGTAATATCGGTATTTTGGGGGGAAAAAAACAATTTAATGCTAGAGTAAATAGGGTTTACGTGTAAAAGTGGTAGGATTAAGGTAATTGTAAAACTGGTATTGAGGTAATGGTAAAACTTTTATTAAGGTAATTGGTCTTAGGTTAATAATATAAATTGATTATATTTTTCATTATAAATTTAAAATAAAAAAAATAAAAAAAACCCCACTCAGCATACGTGGACTTAGCCAAGTTAGCTAGAGCAGATGTGCTCCTCAAATTATTTTTTTCCGTATCCATGTAGAAAATAATTACTCTATACTTTTTTATTATTAGAATATAGAAATTTAACTTCAGTATATAATTTTTTATTTTTTATTATTTCTAATTTTTCCATCTTACTGTTATCGACTCAAGTCAAGACCATTTATTTCTTCACAATGCCCTTTTGCAATTTCAGTTTGGAATTGTGTTTCTAATTGTTCGTCCCGATTGGTTTCAGTGATCTCCTTTTTGATTGGTTGAATTTATATGGGAATTGGAATTTTAATGGTAGATATATCATATATGCAAACTTCTTTTGTTAAATTAAACTTTGATGGTCATTGGTCAGTTGAGATGATTCTGAAGCTACTTTTGGTTAAACATTCTTTGCTTGCTGGTACAAAGAGTATTGGCCTTTCCAGTGTTTTGATGGTTGAAGGGCAAGCTCTAAATGATGGTTTTCTCAATGCTTTGCTGGATCGATACTTCAAAGTCTAAGCTTCTCATTGGCTGCATCTCTGTTGATGTTCTATACCATGGAGATTGTTAATGTGATGAGTTCATCATATACATAAAACGGGAAAGGAAACATCATTATATTCAATCAGACCGGTGCAGTTTTAGCAACAATGGAGGAACAGATAACAGAACAAATTCGATTACCACTATAATCCTAATAAGATCCAAGTGTTTTTAGAGAGAGACTTAAGACAACATGCAGCAGTAATCTTCTTCACACAAAAGAGTAGGCATAAGTTTGAAGCTTTTATCAAAGAAGAACGTCCCTAATGGAGCGCAATGCAGATGCAGCATCACTGATGCCCTTTCGGTCTCTTGGGGATTCTGCAGAACACTCAATTCCAGTTCTAAATATCAAACTCAAACACTCCTCCAATTTTTGTGCAGTTGCGCTGCGTTGATTGGGAGTGTCCTCAATGCCTCCTTGAAGAAATAATACCGCATCTGCAATCTCTGTAACTCGCTCAGGAAGATTCATCTTCACAAAATTATAAAGGTTCAGGCCGTCACTGAACATGTTGTCGGTGGGTTTCTTCCCAGTAAACATCTCTAACAAGAGAATGCCAAAGCTGTACACATCCCCATACGTTGACACCTCACTTCCCATTCCATACTCTACAATTCAAAAATCAGATATCGTTACTGTAATTGCGAATAGTGGAGCTTTCTTAGAAGCAAGTAAGAGTAACATTTCAACCATGAGCTTTCCATGATGCGGAAGTTTAACAAGATTTGTGTGCAAAGAAAATCCCAGAGAATTGGAAAACTCCAATAATGTGAGTGGAAAAGTGAATGCAGAATCAATTCTTTTTGTTATATGTATTGCAACATGTGACAATCTAATTAGCAGTAATTTTTCCAGGTAGGGTAAAAGGAGAAAGAAAACTGTGTGAAAAATGGAGATAATTTACCTGGCGCGGCATAGCCAACTGATCCTCTTATTCCAATGGAACTTGTTTGATTTGCAGAAATGTTACTTGATAACTTTGACAGAAATCTTGCTAGCCCAAAGTCAGCAACATGTCCAGTCAATTCATTGTCTAAAAGAACATTGTTTGGCTTGAGATCACAATGAACGATTGGAGTTTCGCAATGATTATGAAGATAATCTAGTGCACAGGCAACATCAATGGCGATGTTCAGCCTCTGAAGAAGATTCAAACTCTTGGATTCGTCTCTTACCTCTTCTGCTCCAGTAGGCGGATGCAACCACTCGTCTAAGTTCCCATTTTCCATTAACTCATAAACTAGAGCCTTGAAATCATTACCTTGAAAATCAGCACTTGAACATGCAGTAATAATCTTGACGAGATTTCGATGCCTGATATTTCTCAAAGCCTCACACTCTGCTATGAAACTCTTCGAAGCTCCCTGCCGTAATAGGTTAAACACTTTTATGGCAACCAGCTGAGCTCCACCGTCATCAAGAACTCCTTTGTACACAGATCCAAAACTGCCAACACCAATCAAATTAGTCAAAGAGAACCCATCGGTAGCTTTTACAAGAGCGGCATATGACACTTGCAAAATTTTCTCCAAATTGCTTGGGGTATGCTCTTTTCTTAGCTTCTTCCTTAATGGACGTAGATATAGGAAAGACAAGACTAGGATGATTAACACAAGGGCAGGGACTATATAGATTATTAATTTCAAGGCAAGGGTCATCCTCCTTTTCTTGGACTCTTTGGATGGAAAGTTGCATTTGGGCAGGTGGAATTCAGCAACACCGCCGCAGAGCTTGCTGTTTCCAACAACCGAAGTTGCACTGGTATTTTTGAAGGCACCTCCAACTGGCAGCATGCCCTCAAAATCATTAAAAGATAGATTCAAATTCAGCAAACGAAAACCCTCCAAGTATTGTGGAATCTTGCCCGACAGATTGTTTCGAGAAAGATCCAAAACTTGAATTCCTCTCAATGTTTCGAAAGGCAAAAGAATGGTCCCTTGGAAGGAGTTGCCTTGCAACCGGAGGACTTCTAAACTTTCACACTTGCCAAGATTTCTGGGAAGTTCCCCAGATAACATGTTATCAGAAAGGTCTAATGAACTTAGACCTTTCAAATTTCCAACTTCCATGGGAAGGGAACCAGTCAAGTGGTTTTGAGATAGATTCAAAACCACTGACAAGGATGAGAGACCCCAAACTTGTTGGGTTATTGAACCACTAAGCTTGTTTTGAGAAAGTTTCAATACAAGTAGCTTTCGACATTGCCCCAAACTTGAAGGGATGCTGCCCTCGAGATCATTTCCTTGTAATTCGAGTGTGGTTAACTCTGTTAAATTCCCAATAGAGGATGGGATGTACCCTGATAGTTTGTTGTTGTCCAAACCCAGCCTCCCTATTTTTCGAATCCTCCTAATTTCAGCAGGGATGTTTCCTGTAAATTGATTAGACCTCATAAACAGAATATTCAAGTTAACAAGATTGCCTATCCCATTTGGGATGCCTCCATGTATCTGATTGAAACCAACATCAAATGCAACAAGAGTGGTCGACAAGTTTCCTATAGATGCGGGCAACATCCCTCCAAATTTGTTGTTACTAATATCAACCAGCCCCAATTCTGTGGAGTTAGTCAAATCCGAGAGGAAGTTCAATTCACCCGCTTGCCCACTTCCAAGATAATTAATGGCAATGCTGAATTCCCAGAGACTATAGAGCTTCTGCAAAGAGGGAACTTGTCCAGTTAGGCTGTTTCCTGCAACAATAAATTGTTCCAAATTGGAGGCATTGGATATGGACACGGGAATGGATCTGGTTATGAATTGGTTGAGGCCAAGGTCGACTATTCTGAGATTGGAAAGAGTTTTGAACATGTCTGAGGCCCTGGATTTGGTTTCCCATCAAATCCAAAGCAGTAAGAGCAGAAATATTGAAAATGGAAGCAGGGACAGCACCAGACAACATATTTTCACCCACCGAAAACAAGTTTAAGCTTATAATTTGGCCTAGAGTCTCAGGGATACTTCCATTTAAGAAATTCTCAAGTGCAATAAAGGATTCAAGAAATGAAAGGTTCCCAAATGAAGGAGGGATAGTACCCGTCAGAAAGTTCTTGTACAAACCAAGTTTTTGGAGTTTTGACAAGGACCCAAGAGTGTTAGGAATTTTCCCTACTAGCTTGTTTCCACCGAGATGAATCTCTATGAGGTTGGAGCAACTGGATATGTTGGCTGGAATTTCTCCACTCAATGAATTATTAGCCAGTATTAAACTCTGCAGCCTACGCAGGTGGCCGATTTCTGGAGGGATTTCATCAGTGAGTGAAGCTATTGTTGCTTAAAATTAGCACCTTGAGGAAGCTTAGATTTCCTACATATGGTGATATGGACCCTGCCAATTGTTGAGAACGTAGGTATAGCCCTGTGACTCTTTGATGCCGGCGACCACACGTGATGCCTTGCCATTGGCAAAAGTGAATGGATTCATTCCAAGAGCTCAGGACCGAGTTGGGGTCGTGCTTGATTTGAGCTTTGATGGCTAGCAGTGAAACTCGGTCCGTCTCATTCCCTCCCACCCTTGTGCCTGTGGGGTTCATGGCTAAGGAAAAACTTGGTTGCATAGAACTCAAACAACATATCAGCAGCATGTACAGAAGTGAGCATACTAAGCTGGATTTCAAGGAGAAAATCTCCATCTTATAATCAAGAAAGAAATATATAATAACAAATATAGATGAGTTGTGATTGAATTAAGTTCATTTCATGCATGGCAATATGTATATATATAGGCTGTTGAATTAGTGATTTTTTAGAGATAATTTTTAAATGAATATCTTCAAAATATACGGTTGAATTAGTGAAATACAATGTAAAGTGAGTGAGCCCTATAAAGTGTCTCTCAAATAAGTGAAATCTCAGTTCCTGGATGAACTTGAATGGTTCATTGCTTCTCTCACAGTTGGGGTGGGGACTGACAACTTGACAAGTAGTGAGACCTCTCTGCATGAAAACGTAAACATAAGAGCCATCGACTTTGACTTGTTGACCTATTCACGTTAACATTATGCGCGTTGGGCGTTTGTCCATTTAGCAGCCAATAAAGAAACCGAAGTGACTTCACTTGTCTCTCTCTGAAGAAAATTGTGAGATGCTGACTGCACTGATTGATAATATATATATGGGAATTGGCTGGATGTAATTTCTTCTACAAGAGGTGCTGGCTTAAGTCTACCCTGTTTTTCACCTTTCTTCTTTATTTTTTTGTTAAAATCTACAAAACTTCTCTTATTGACAACCTAACACCTTTCAAGATCGATAATTCCATCGATATGTTCATATCAAAACTTCTTTTCACTTTTCATTGAACTGGTCAAAATGGCACCAAACACTGGCACCGTCTACGGTGCACCTGGTCCATCGGTGCACCAACTTTTAAATGATAAAAAAATATGTGTTAAATGGCTTTTCCAGGTAACAGGTCAAATGTAGGGGTTTAATGTAATTGCATTGCAAAATGCAATTGGTTCCAAAGTATAATGCAATTGTAATATTGCAACATGCAATTGTAATATTGCAAAATGCAATTCGTTACAATTCATTCAATTTCGTCAATTATTTCAATTAATTCATTTATTTCACAAAACTTGTAAGTATGGGGCTGAGGCTGGTGTTCATGATTCATTCAATTATTTCACAACATTTGTGGGTAGCTTTTTCCAATTAGCCAAACTGAATTTCTTTTTGTTAACTTGTAACAAAAAATAATAAAACTTCGAAGAAGAAAAAGAATCCGAATCTTGCAACTGATGATTCGTAACAAACTTGTTCATGTGTTCAGGGGTAAAGGAACATCAAAATCTGGTTGACCAACACTAGGGAGGGATCTAGGGTTTAGGTGTAAAACTGGTAGGATTAAGGTAATTGTAAAACTGGTATTGAGGTAATGGTAAAACTTTTATTAAGGTAATTGGTCCTAGGTTAATAATATAAATTGATTATATTTTTCTTTTTAAAAAGAAAAAACACTCAGCAACACATGGACATTGGCCTTTCCAGTGTTTTGATGGTTGAAGGGCAAGCTCATTTCATGCATGACGACAAGTCTATGCAAGTGAAAGAGCCAATCCCAGTTCCTGGATGACCAAAGTCTTTTGCTTCCCACATTGGGGTGGGGGCTCACAAGGGAGACTTTATGCATGAAAGCACAAACATAGGGACGTGGAAATTCAAATTATAAGCATTCGTCCATTGGCAGGAAAGAGAGAGGAATCAAAGTGACTTCAGGGTCCCTGCCTTTTCTTTTTGTTAACATCTTATTCAAAAACTTTTCTTTTTGGACACTCCTATTAAATGAGATCCATATGGAAAAGGTTGTTTTTTTCGAGATTTACCGCTCAAAGTAATGCTAGAGACCACATTTTTGTAACATATTTAAATACCACATGATGTGACATGTATAACCAATGTGTTTTTGGACACTCCTATTAAATGAGATCCATATGGAAAAGGTTGTTTTTTTCGAGATTTACCGCTCAAAGTAATGCTAGAGAGACCACATTTTTGTAACATATTTAAATACCACATGATGTGACATGTATAACCAATGTGCAATGAGATTGTTTCATTAATTGACAAGGCTATACACATTGCCTGTACACTTTTTTTTGTCATATTATGTGATACTCAAATGTGGTATGAAAATGTAGTCTTCCTAGCCTTTTCCAAGTAATCACGACTAATGAAGGTTTAAAGTGATAATTTATTTTTCTTGAACTAGATATAATTTGTTCCTTACTAGCTTCTTCCACAAGGGCTTTTCCTTGTATGCTTGTAGAGATAAGTTTTGTCAACTGATCCGTCTAAATTAAAGAAGATCTCTCTCATTCTAGAGGGGATAAATCAACAGTGCTACTACTTTAGATTTTGTTTGGTGAAAACTAAGAGATAATTCAATGAAGCAAACAACTATTCACCAACTGAAATATCCAAGGGAATGTCTAAATATACTTTAACAAAAAGAAAAGTTTGAACTCCAAAATTCAACCAAAAAACTAAATATACTTCAACAAAATTCGATCATCAAAGCTGACAATCCAAAACACACGAAAGTATATTAAAAAGCACAGACTAGGACAGAGAAAGAGAGACCTGATTTAATCAACCAATGCAGAGAAATATAGAAAAGAGAGTGAGAAAAAAGACGGAGTTTCCCATCTTGCCTGTATGCAGAGACTAAGGAAGTAAAAGGGGAGATTGGGATGGTAGATCTACATGTTCGTCTGGAACGCTGATATCTGATGCATGGCTGTAAACAGTGTTGAAAGTTGGAGGAAGAGCTTGAACAGCCCCTGTAATTTTCTCTTATGCATTCCTCATTCTCTAAATACACTGGAAATTTGATTGAGATGTTTTCGAATTTTACAACGTAAACTCAGGCTTATCAAGATGTTTTCTTCAGACAGCAACCGAACACGTTTTACAAATGTCATCCGTTTAGCAAAGCTAAAAACCAAGCTGTAAGCGAAAAGTGCAGGGTACAATGATCTGTTGATACATGGTTCTTTGTGATATCAGTTAACATAATATTTTATTTGTGCCTCTGTTTTGTGCCCTATTGCTTCAGCAATGCTGTTTTATCTTACCAATCGAACTACAACTCGTGACGAAGTAATCATTTGGCAATTTCTTCAATATGAACCATGCAAAAATGAACAAAAATGTTGAAAAAAGGTACAAAAACACATCATAGAATTTATGTACACTGCAACGAAAATACTGTGAAACAAAATAAAAAATTTGCAGTACATGTCTTCTTATTATGCCTTGCAACCGCACCACATCGACTACATGTAATGGCCCTTGGAACTTTACCAACAGATTTAATCTTTTTAGTCCTTGGTCTACCCTTCATAATAAGTGGAGGTAGGATAACATCTTCTGAACCCTCATGCATCATATCCTTAATGTCAGGTATAGGAGAAATAAGAGTCGCATATGAACTTCTATAGTAGCTCCACTTGAAGTAATCATCAATGTAGTCATACATGCAACCAGAATTTTTTTGAACAGCAACAAGTGCATGAGCACAGGGAAAGCCTTTTATTTGCCAATCATGTGTTGGAAAAATGGCTCACCTAAAAGGATACAAAGTTTTTGGCGCTCAAAGGATGATTTTGAATCTGCCTAAAAGCGACCGGTCGCTGGACATTTGCGACCGGTCGTTTTGAAGCAGATTCGAAGTCTGGAAGCAAAACTGAAGAGCGACCGGTCGCTAGTTCTTTGCGACCGGTCGCAGGCACACGAGCGACCGGTCGCTGGACATTTGCGACCGGTCGCTTAGAAGCAGATTCAAAGTCTGGAGGGAAAAATTCTGGCGACCGGTCGCCCATTCCTGACGACCGGTCGCTCCAGTCGTGCTGTGATGCTTTGCTTACGTATTTTCAACTGTCTTTTCAATGGCTATCGCTTTCCACAAGTTTGCAGGTGCTTAATGGGTCACTTCTGAGGTAAATGAAGGTTGACTACTTGCTGGATAGTTGGGAGAGCACTCATGGCTAATTGGTTATCTTGTTTTGAATAATCTCCTCTCCATTTTCTGGTTTAATGGAGGTGGCTGAGTGGGATTGTATTACCTACCTGATCTGACCCTTAGTCTAAGTGGTGACTAAAAGGAAAGAACGTGGAGGACAATCAGATATCCTATCTCTTGTCCATTGGCCTGTGTAGGTAATGGGATGAAGTAAGATAACACAAGGGAGAAAGAATGTTGAACAAATGTAGTGGCAAAAGCTGGAAACAAGTTAGAGTTTTCTTGAGAGAGCTTTGTTCAGAAAAACCAAGGGGAGAGCAAGAGAGTTCTCTAAGTGTATCAAGGTGTTGAGCAAGGGTGTGAGAGAAACAGATTGTGAGGGTAGTGTTCTAAGGGGGTTTCCTTTGTAAACCAAAGTTGTAACCTATCTTCATTAGTGAAATTTCTCAAGGTGATCACCAAAGAGGATGTAGGCAATTTGCTGAACCTCTATAAACACTTGTGTCATTTGTGCTTGGTTAATTTCTGTGTGTGTGTGTAAGACTCATCCATCATTGAGTTCTTTGTCCAAAGTCCATCAACAACAAGATCTTAAAAGGGCAGTGAGTTAGTCATTCTAATTCACAACATCATGACAGGAGCAAAAATGATTAACCAAATCAACCATAACAAAAACTTCAGCATGAACCTCAAAGACAGAAGCACTGGAACGGCTAGCATTCCAACACTGACCTACAATCAACATTTCACTCAAGGTTTTCTCCATCTCAGGACATAAAACAGAACACCACTGCCCCGCTTCACAACTTCTTTCAGACACCATGACCATGAGTTTAATCCTGATGCCCTCAAGCATTTGACAGATAGGCAACGCACATAGCTCCAAAATCCAAGAATGAAATTATTCAGAAACATTCTTACACATTTCACCATATCGATTGCCCTTAAAATGAGCAGATGACCAATTCTCTTTAGGAAGATTATCTAAAAAAGTCTGAACTGGAGCCCCACCTTCTTCTTTTAAATTTCTCATATTAAACTCAAAAGCAGCTTCCGTTGGAGCATGAGCACATTTCATAAAAAGTTCAACAATTCCATCCCGGAACAATTTACCATTTGTAGGGGGATATTTAGATCCAAGTTTCTCTTTCAAATGGTTCAAACAAAATGCATGATGGGATGTTGGAAATATGTTTGAAACAGCTTCAATCACATCTTTGTTATGATCAGATACAAATGTAATGGTCCTACCTTGTGGAGTCAAAACTTTAGCTAAATTTTCAAAGAACCAGCTCCAGTTTTCCTTGTTTTCTGAGTCCATAATAGCAAAAGCAAAGGGGAAAAATCCTAAAAACCAGTCATATAAAAAAGACAAAAGATGAGTAATTGGTGCTTCAATGATATATATATGTATATATGAATATACCTCTACACATACTATAATATATACATAAACATGTGTAACTTATGAACCATCATAATACAGGATAAGTATGCAACTGTTAACCAGTTTGATAACTATACCTTGGTTTCCATTCTTCCCCGTGGCACCAATTAGCTGCCCTTTATGCTTGCTTCTCAGAAAAGTTTCATCTATGAACAGCAAAGGTCTGCACCATTGAAAGCCCTCAATGCAAGCACCATAACAAACAAAAAGCCTCTGAAAGCAAGAAGTCCTTGGATCACACTCCACAACACAAGATGATCCAGGATTGGTTGGCACTAAAGCATCACGATACCAAACTAATTGACTATAAGATAAGGATTCATCACCATGAACTTCACTCTTAGCCAATTCTTTCGCGTACCATGCATTATAGTAAGAAATCTAAAGACCATAGTTCTGCTTAAAGTCCTTGGCAATAACTATTGGTTTAATTGATGGTTTTTCACGGATTTTATTGACTACAATAGAAGATATCATCTTTGACGTAATCATTTTACTTTTCTTCTCACGACCAACACCCATGCACGTGTGAACATTATTTAAAGTCCTTATGTAGAAAAAACCATTAGCTTGATATAGTGAAGCATATACACGCCACTTACATCCATCTGATTTCTTTTTAAAACAATCAGCAATAACACGTAACTTATCATTGCTTTGATAGACAAAGCGAAATCCCATACCAACTGCATACTTACGCAACTTGTTAAGAAATTCGGTTCCCCCATCCACAAACTTCTGACCTTCATGATTAATATATTCCTTCCAACCCTCAGACAAATATGCATTGCTATAATGCAATCTGGAGTTATCCAAATGTTCATTCTCATCAATAGCACTATTTTCTACCATGCATGAAGAAGATGCTACATGATTAGATGCTGAAAGATGGTGATGGATCAAATGCATGAGCAATGTCTTCCATATTCCTAAATAATGAAAACAAATGTCCAACTATGGATACCATACCAGTGAGTCAAAGAATTTCAAGAATGCAAGTCAAGCCAATATCAAAGAATTCTTTTAAAACTCTCGTCATGGATCCTTTGTTCCAAAAATTTCAGATTCATCTCAATATCCTATTCCTAAAAATTATGGGAAAATATTAAATCAATTTATTATAATATAATATAACACTTACTATAATAAAATTTGGGGCCCCCTTGAATAATGGGCCCAGGGCCGGGACTGGCCACTTACACCATAAAATCTTCTAAGTTCTACACTTACACTGCAGAAAACCTGAAAATTTGCAAAACACAATAAATGTATAATGGCATATAACCAGGTTTAATAAAGTCAAGTAAAAATTGACAACACTTAAACTCTTAATGGGATTATGCTTATCCTGCTTATACTAGCTAGCAACAATAGCATATATTAAGAACTAAAACTGGTTAAGAGCTTAAGAAGAAAGAAAAAAAAAACTGAGAATTTTCGAGTAATAGTAAAAGCAAAATAATTAATCACCCCAATTGGAAAACCTGCAAGAAAATACTTTTTTGTTTTTTGGGTTAGATAATTGAGCAAAAGGCATGAGAGAGAGAGAGAGGGACGAACCTTAAATGAAGAGGGATAGCGAGCGACGGAGACGGAGGGTCTCTCTCGCGCCAACTTGAAGAGCATAACAGAGGAAAGAGCAACTGAACTTGGTGTAGTTCGGATTCTTTTTGGGAAAAACCACATTTCTTGCATTGATTTTAGGCTTAAATGCTAAAAAGGTCCTGTGTTTTAGCCGGTTGGCCAATTTAGTTCATGTATTTTCAATTTGGCTAATTTGGTCCCTGTATTTCGCATCATTAACTAATGTAATGATTGTAATCCAATCTATTAAACTTCTGTTAAAATATTAATAAAAAATATAAATATTTGAATTCAATCTATAAAATAAATTATTATGAAATTAAAATAAGATTTAAAAGCTAAAAGCAATTAAAAACCAAAGGACAACACCATTTCATCTCAACTGCAACGCCCTTTCTCCCCAGCAACAACTCACCCACACGCAAAAACCCCAACTCCCCAAGCCACAGCCACCCACCCATCCCCTTTTCTCTTTCTCTCTCTCTCTCTCTCAAAAGAACAATCCCTAACTCCTAACCATCTCCCAGTAAAATCTTCACCATGCGGTCATCGCCCCACTCCCCCCAACCACATCGCTGAGCAGCCCCTCGCCCATTCTTTTTTTCTTTTTTTTTTATCTTTTTTCTAATGCTATGTTTTAGTTCTAATGAAGTTTTAATATGTTTTTAAATTAATTTCAACAAAATTTATAGGTTTTCAAAGGAAGAAGAAGAAAAAAAGAATTTTCTTGTTTATTTAACGGTAATTTTAACAGAATGGGCCACATTGGCTAACAGTGTTAAACACATAGACCAAATTGAACAAATTAAAAATATATGGACTAAATTGGCCAATAAGATAAAACACAGGGACTATTTTATCATTTAACCCTTGATTTTATATAAAAACCCTAAATACTACAAATTGAAGAAAAAAAACTAAAAAAGGTCTAGCTATATATATATATTTCAATTTGAATAATGTGTGAATGATTTTAGCAAAAAATATGATGGTTGTATTGTAATATTTAAAATTTTGAAGGCTTGTATAATATATTTAGCCTCTTTAAAAAGTCAAATGGGCTTTTCTTTAGAGTTGGAATATTATAGAATTTTCGTATAATTTGGGCTCTATTAATGGGCTTAAATGTGAAAAACTCGTTCTTTTTTGGGCTTGGGGGAACTTTTATCACTACGTCAAAATTTTATGTGAGTAAAGACCCAATTTCTCATCATGGACCAAATTTCCAAATAATGTATTGTATATAATTTTTTTTTTTTTGGCGTCAAAAGAGAGAAGGTTTTCTCACACACACTACCAATGTTAAAGTGTCATGGATGTTCAAACTTGAGATTACTGGTCTGCAAGTCAAGACCTTTTTTCCACTAAGCAAGACCTCGTTGGCTTTAGAATAATGTAATTTATTACTCTTTAGTTTTTACTAAGGTTATTTACCAATTTTAAATATTCTAAGTCTGCTAAGGACCCCTAGTGTAGTGGTTCGGAGCAAATGCTCCCTTCAGTAAAGGTCATAGGTTCGAGTCCTAGTATCTGTGTAGTGTGTGTGAATTTAGTATGTTATCGCCTCTCTCAATAGAAAAGGTCCTAAAAAAAAATTCTAAGTCTAATCCTAATAAGATGGTTGCCTAAAACAATTCATGAGGGATTAAAAGAGAAACTAACTATAATAAAACTCCAACCACTACTTACTCTTCAAAAACCCACAATATAATGTAGGTTTTTAAGTAAAATTTATTGGGCTAATGGACGATGAACATGTAGTACACAAAGTCGTCCATCAAAGTACAACCCAAGAAGGGGGAAGTCATAATCATAACTCCCAATTGAAAAGGCCATCCCCAATTGGGGCGTTAAATAGGGCTCAGGCTCTTGGGGCTTTATAATGAAGAGCCCATATGCGAAAAGGCATCCTCAAAGAAAGAGATTTGGAGCCCTATATCATAAAGCCCCATTAGAGTTGTCTCTAAATCTGTGGACTTTGATAGAGCCCCTAGAGCCCAAGCGGGTCCCACATTTTGAAAAGCTGAAGCATACATCAGACTTTGTTTAATGTTTTTTTTTTCTAACAGCAACCAAATAAAAGGATTTGTTTAATGTTTAACAAAATTTGTTTTTTGTTTTTTGTTTTCTATTTTCTTCTTTTTTCATTTTTCATTTTTTGGTTTGATATTTCCTTCTCTGTTTTTTTTTTCTTTCTTTTTGCTTTCGATTGTTATAATTTACTTTTCGAATTACTACTTTAATTTTTCTATGTTTCTTTTAATTTTTTAAAATTATAAATGGGGTAGAAATGTTGATTTTTTATTTTTTTTTATAATTATAATTTACCTTTAGAATTACTACTCCAAATTTTGATTTTATTTGGTAGATATGTTCATTAAAAAAAGCTAACATAACATAAACATACAATAAAACAAACTAAGTTAATAACAACAAAAATTAACACGTAAAACAAATTACATCATAAAAAAATTCATATAAAGCCTCGAATGTAGAGCCCCCATTGTATGAAAGATACTTTTAGAGCCCAAAATATTCTAGCGGAGCTCTAAATGGGTCTCTATCCACCATTTTTAGAGCCTCATTTAGAGACTATGATTGAGGATGCCCTAAAGCCAAACCCCAATGCTTAGGATGAGTACTGAAAAGAGAGATCAATTTGCAATGGCTAGTTTGTTTATTTATTTATAAATTTATTTCTAAAGTTATTTTATTTTTGCCTTTTATTATTTTATCTTTTGTTTTCATGTATTTGGTTTTTGTTTTAATAAAAATTACAAATGTATCCTTATTATTAACGGAAAATTGGATGAAATTCGAAAAACTTAACAAAAAGGGTTAAATTGGTTGTTTTGAAAAGTTCCAGTGATAAATTGACTTATTTTTTAGTCCAGGAGTTAAGTTTAATTAGGGTCATAGTTGTGGAGGGAAAATGACACATACTCTTTTTTAAACCTTGGGTTTTGAAAACTTTGCATAATTTTTCACTCTTTCTATGCATCCCTTGCAGTTCTCTAGGTCTAATGTAAATACTCTCTTTAAAATCTTTCTTACTCTTCTTCTTCTCTTTTAAGTTTATTCTTCTAGTTCTACATTGAATTCTTCTAATTTGTAAACTTCTTGTACCTCTATTGAATCTTCATCCTCATTTTGTTTTAATGCTAAAACTTTGTTGATGTCCAAAAATGAACCAACTTAGGGGACGTAAGTTCGACAGGTGAGAGCCTTCAACAAGTGAGATAGATGGAAGAAGGAGAAGTGAGCAAGCATACATGACACTAGATATACGTGGTTCACCTGAACGGGCTTCATCCACGGGAATTGGAGATGTTCGCATTATGATAATTGTTGTTTATATAGTACTTTCCCATGATCTTAGAGAGTCTCAAAGTAGGGAAAAAAACTTAGTTGCAACGGGGATAGCGCTGCAAAATAGCGTTATCCCCGTTTCATAAAAGTCTTTCTTCAAAGTACAAGAGTGGTCTCCTTTTATGGGTGAGGGATGGTTCCTCTTCTTGTTATCTTTCTTTCTAGGCCTCCTTGGCATTGCTAGTGGGGACACATGGCAGCGCTCCATTGGCTCCACTGTCTGAGTTCAATCGAGCCTTTTTTTCATCTTCCAATTTGTTGATCTTCCTTAGTAGCCCGGGTATATTTTGCTTAGATCTCTCACACATTTCAGGATCATCCCATTCCCATAATCTACAATCATTCTTCTGCATTAAACAACATAATATTTGCTTAAAACAATGGGAAACTAAAACCCAGCTTCATCACATCTAACAAATTCGCAAGCAAAAATTGAAAAGCCTACAAACTTACCCTTGCGCACACATGAAACCTCTTCTCTGGATGTGCAGCAATCCAATAAGTCTGAACTTTGGTAGTATTTCCACAGTAACACAGGTGAGAAGGCAGCATCCATGCACTGCCCCTCTTCAAAGTGTGAACTTGAACGCTGTGATCCATGATCTTTGTCAAGTGAGTTGTTCCTCATCCCTTCAATTTCACCTATGAATAGGTTTTGAGGAGGGAAACTTGCCCCTTTTTTCTATTCTGGAATTTCACCAATTCAAAAGATGCGAAAATGGAGGCACCAAATAGAGGGAAAGGGGCTGAGTGGAGTTATTAGATTGGAGAGACAAAACTACCCTTTGAACAGTGATAATTTGACGGACTATTGAATGTCAAAAATTGATTTCAACGGTAAGGGGGAGTTGGCGATAAAAAATAATTCATATCCTTAATTTTCCAAAAAAAAAGTTGAGGATGCAAATTGAAAGTACCGTACAAGTTCAAGGGGTAAATTGACAGTTAACCCTAAAGATAATTTCCATATAAATGAGATTTTTTATTTATCAATATATAAAAGAGAATTTAGGTCATTTCTATCACAAAGAGAAACCAATCTACACTTGCACCAACAATTTTGTTTCTTAAAAATAAAAAATAAAAATATGGCTGGCATCAAGCAAGATATGCTTTAATTTGCACCAACACTAAACCATTTATAAACAACAATTTAGACTGACTTGCACAATTAATTTGCACCTTGATCTATTACAGTAGGAAAAAGAACATCAAAAATTTCAAACCTCAAAAATAATATTCACTATTCCTTATATTAAAAGAAACAATTTAAATACAAAAACAAACACACAAACAAAATGCTGCACCTGCAACTGAACCTGACAATCTATATCGTTTGGATGAGCTAAAAATGTTCATTACTGAAAACAATATTTTCCTCCATCTTCTCAGCAACAAAACAAGGGTACCAAGATCCACTAATATCACCAGAACATGCATGAACTTTAAAAAACAAATCAGACACCTACAGATTGAAAGCTAAAACCTTGAACACAAAAACAATCATACAGAGTTAAACTTATGTAGTCAGAAAAGAGGGAAAACTAATTTGCTATCTACTGAGATTTAATCTAAAATCAATTGAATTCTCAAATTTAGCCTAAAAGAAAATTGATTTTAAAAATGCCGTCAGATTTAGCCAAAAAAGCTAACAAAATTACATAAAACATTCCAAAATTATAATAAAAAAAACACACTAGGAGATAACAATAGGGCTGATTTAAAAGCTACTTTCTTCGAAAGGAAACCTGACATATCCTACCGTGTATTTAGTTTTGCAAAAGGAAAAAAGCCAAGTTGTGAGAGAAAAAATGCATGGTTCTGTGTTCTATCATGTGAAGTACTGTTATGATTGTGGCTCTGTAGCTTGTGCTCTACCTTTTGCTTAAGTGATTGTGTTATATCTTAACAATCGAATAACAACTGCACATATGAACCTAAAAAAGTTGAAAAAGTTAATAAATAAATAAACACTGCGAAACAGAATCACATATTTGCAGTACATGTCTTCTTATTATGCCGTCCAACTGCACCACATCGACTGCATGTAACGGCCCTTGAAAACTCACCAGCGGATTTCATCTTTTTAGTCCCTGGCTGCCTAATAAGTGGAGGTAGGATAACAATATCTTCTGAACACCCATGCACCGCATCCTTAATGTCAGGTATGGGAGAAATAAGAGTTGCATATGAACTTCTAAAATAGTTCAACTTGAAATAATCATCAACGTAGTCATATATGCAACCCGAATTTTTTTGAACAGAAACAACTGCATGAGCACAGGGAAAGCCTTTTATTTGCCACTCATGACAGGAGCAAAAATGCTTATCCAAATCAACCATAAAAGAACCTTCAGCATGAACCTCAAAAACAGAAGCACTAGAACGGATAGCATTCCAATGCCGACTAACAATCGACATTTCATTCAAGGTTTTCTCCATCACAGGACAGAGAATAGAACAACATTCCTTTGCTTCACAACTCCTTTGAGACATCAGTCCCATGAGTTTAATCCTGATGCCATCAACCATTTGACAAATAGGCAACGCATAAAGCTCCGAAAGCCAAGATTGAAATGATTCAGAAACAGTGCTGCACATGTCACCATATCGATTACCCTTAAAATAGGCATATGACCAATTCTCCTTGGGGAAATTTTCTAGAAAGGTCTTCATAGGAGCACTGCCTTCATCTTTTAAATTTTTCATATTAAACTCAAAAGCAGCTTCAGTTGGAGCATATACGCATTTCGTAAAAAGCTCAACAATTCGATCCCGAAAAAATTTACCAAAATTAGCCGGATATTTAGATGAGAGGTTCTGTTTCATATCATTCAAACAAAATGCATGATGGGATATTGGAAATATGTTTGAAACATCTTCGGTCGCACCTCTGTTATGATTAGATACAAAAGTAATCGTCCTACCTTGTGGAGTCAAAACTTTAGCTAAATTTTCAAAAAACCACCTCCAGTTTTCCTCGTTTTCTGAGTCCACGATAGCAAAAGCAAATGGGAAAAATCCTAAAAACCAATAACATAAAAAGGCAATGGATAAGTAATACAATATTTAAGCAAAATATAGATTTATCTTATCAAGAATCACAATATATACAACATCTAGATGTAACTATCAAGCAGATAACTACCTATGAGAGTTTCATTTTCTATTCTAAAAATCCATTTACAGTGACTCATCACTCATCATAGTAATAAAACGTAACTAATTGTACCTTGATTTCCATCCCTCCCGGTAGCACCAATTAGCTGCCCCTTATACTTACTTTTAAAATAGGTTGCATCTATGAACAGCAAAGGTCTGCACCATCTAAATCCCTCAATGCAAGCACCATAGCAAATAAACAATCTTTGAAAGCGAGAAGTTGTTGGATCACACTCCAAGACACAATGTGACCCTGGATTAGTTGACATTAAAGCATCTCTATACTGAACTAACTGATTATAAGACAAGGATTCATTACCATGAACCTCACTCTTAGCCAATTCTTTCCCGTGCCATGCACTATGGTAAGAGATATCAAGACCATATTTTTGCTTAAAATCCTTGACAATATCTGCTGGTTTCATTGTTGGTTTCTCACGGATTTGATCCACGAGAACAGAAGAAACAACCTTTGAACTCATCATCTTACTTTTCTGTTCATCGACAACAGGCGTGCATGTGTGAACATTATTCAGACTCCTTATGTAGAAAAAACCATTCCCTCGACATAAAGAAGCATATATACGCCAATTACAACCATCTGAAATCTTCTTAAAACATTCAGCAAGGACACGTTCTTTCTCATTCTTTACATAAGCAATACGAAATCTCATATGAGCAGCATACTTACACAACTTGTTACGAAATTCAGTTACACCCCCCTCAAATCTCTGACCATCATGACTAATATATTCCTTCCAGTCCTGAGACAAATAGGCATTGCCTCCATCCAACCTGGAGTCCCCAAAACGGTCATTCTCATCAATGGCACTATGACTTTCTAATGTGCATGATAAAGGTGCTGTACGATTTGAGACTACACGATTAGACATTGCATGATTAGACGCTGTATGATCAGACTCTTCACACTTTTGATCACCATTATCATTATTTGAACTCACAAGATCCTTCACCATTATATCAACAAAACTACTCTTCAACATTGTTAAACACATCAACATCATATGCAAATCCATATCAGATTGCAGCAAACAATTAGGGTGGTCAGGAAGAGAATACGTCAGGTCAAAGCTCCCCACTTTCAGTTCCTTAAACCTTAAGCATATCTCATTACAAATATCCAAATATTTACTATTTTCAGACAATGCAATGACAACAGTTAATGAACGATAACTACACCTTGCTATTCTAGCACTCTCCATCTGTCTACATGTAAAAAAGAACAAAACAAACAAACAGTAAATAAGTCAGCAACAACCATCTGGATAACAATTAGAATAAATGTCTCAACATATTCTTACTGACACATAGTAGCATATCAAATATTTCAACAAGATATAACCTTTAATAACTACATTAATAGTTACTATTACGAACATACATAACAAAACACAAAGTAAAGAGTGCAGCTGCCTCACATTTACATTGTTTTTCCAAAACAGTATAGTTTTTCTTACAACCACGCTTTTCCCTTCTCTCCTCCTCATTCAAGTTTCTTTGAAAACCACAATCCCAACAATACTTCTGCAATCTCACCTTTACCCAGTCCCCGCTCACAGCAGCTAAAAAAAGGTTTCCATTACTTCAGAAATACTCCAATTCCACCTACTACAACCCCTAACCACCTGCTTAGCATCCTAACTAATATTATGTAAGCCATAGTTACTCTTAATAACAGCAACCCTTTTTATTTGGACCAAATCGCCAATCTCCCAATCCCTTTCTCCCTTGTTCGAGATACCAGCTCCCGGTTCATCAAGCAGTCTTTCTTCCTTCCCACACAAAATCCCTCATCAAACATTCTAACCTCTCTGCCCTTTTCGGCTTCAAGGTGGGCATCTTCTATGGAGTTTAGAGATATACATTACATTTCCTGTTTATTCATGGGGAGCTGTCATTTCTGAAGATTTTAATTTGTGCCTGTGTCTTATGTATTTCCTGCATTAGTTCTGAGATTGTACATTGGGTGGACTGTTACTTCACTGTTGTACTTTTCACTTTAATTTAAGGGGAAAAAAGGGTAAGAGTAAGAACAACTACTATATCTTTCTTTGGTGATATTCATCACCAAAAGAAAAAAAAAACTTTAATAATTACTTATGCCAACGAAGCCAAGTTTTTTAGCTGAAAAGAAAAACAATAGCTGGAGCTAGAAATTATTTCATTCAATCACAAAGGCAAAAGCAGCTTGAATTTTACAATGCATTTAGAAAATAATCAATAGAACTATTCAACAATGAACCCAAAATCATTTACATCATAAACTGCAGAAACTTCAACCCATAAAAAGCTGCATAACTAATATATGAATAAATTTAAAATGAAAATAAACAAGATTTATGATTCAAAATAACATAGTGGAGGGAAAATAAACTAATTACCCTAATTCGAGGGTCGGTTCGATAATGCAAAACCTGCAGAGGAGAGAGTGAGAGGAACTAGGCGTAGGCTATTTTTTGTGGGAGCTTTTGCGAGGCCGGTCTGGTAACTGGACGGGGTTTGAAGGACCTGCCCAATCACTCAACCACTGCGAAACGCAGAAATATGGTGTTTGCTTGTGTGGAAGTGGAAGATTTAATATTTGTCACATCCCTAAAATACCCCCAATTAACCATTATTGTATTTTGAATATTAATGTTGAAATCAATATGGAAATTTTTTTTAAAATTTTGGTTGATATACGTTGAATTTGGAAAAATTATATACATGTCTCTCCATGAAATCGGGTTGAAATCGGGTTGTAATTGATGTAGGAATGAATTTGGAAAGTTTTTTTTTAAAATTTCGACATTAAATTTCAGATTTAAAGTACTTAATAGGTGGATTTAATTAAAACAATATTTCTGTTATTTTGTATTTTATGAATTATATGTGATTTACTTACCTTTTATAAATAATAGTGTGCATACTAATGATTTCGAAAATATAATGTATCGATTATTTAATTTTTATGAACGAAATATTACTTATTATCTTATAAATAAAAAAGAAAAAATATTATTTATTATTTTTATGGACAATAATATACCTAAATTTTTTTAGTGTACCTCTTATGAAGGGTACATTGTATATTAGGTACATTATTACATGTAGAATTAGTGTGTGCGCAAAATATAGAATTAGTATGAATGTAGGTAAAACAAGTCTCAAAATTGACAAAAACATATTGATCAAATTGAATTCCCAGGAAATTAGGAATTAAAGAATAGCTAAAACTAAGACTAAAAATAAAGAATTTTAAAGGGGAAAAGAAAATGGAAATTCACTATTATAGCATGGACTGTAAATAACTTATAATACATGGACAACTTGTAATCTTGATGGCATTTAATTCAAATTTTGGGCTTATATTGAGAAGTAGAAAAGTAGGTGGATTTAAGTTGAAAGGGTCTAACAAATGGTCACTAAAGGAAAAATTAATGAAATTCAGTTGGGCAATAGGGACAAAAAGGACAAGCGAGAATGGTGCAACCTAGTTGGACCCAAACCAATGTAACCCAATCAGCCCATCAATAATATAATTTGCTTTTAAATTTCAACGTTGCACTATTTCATTTGTACATTTTTCTGGTGAGCAGTATTTCATTTGTATATTATTACTTACAAACAATAAAGTGCCACATTAGTTGGTAACTTTGTATTTAAAAAATCTGCTAAAAAAAATCGGCTAATTCTATACTTAGGGGGAACTGATCCCATTTTAAATCTGGACCGAAGAACCCAGCATGTCGTGAGCAGTGAACCTGGAGCAATTTCTTCTGCCGGAGAAAAGAAACATCTGCTGACAAACTTCTAGCAAACAATGGTAATACCTCAGATGTAAGTTTTTAGGAAACATAAGTTGCAGCAAAAAATACTAGCCTAAGCCAGTTTTGGAATCATTTTCCATAAAACTCCAATCTCCAAACACTGGCAGAATAACATTTTACATCGGCAGCATCTGCTTCAGAAAAATCACTTTTAATCTTGTAGTAAGTAAAATCTACCATCTCTAAGTTAGCTCTAAAAGCATGCAACATGAATTTCCAGCTCATATAGGAGACCTAAGCAAACTCTTTATAGTTGAAGGGATTTTTTACTAATGAAATTTCGCAAGACCAGTCCTTAACGTTTCTAGAATAAGAACAGAGCCTCAATACTTTTTCCCAATTTGTTCAGTGAAGAGGCAATCAATAAAAGTTAATTCCAAGACTGAGATTACTCAAAACATACAAAAGAGCATTTCCACAGAAAAGTACATCTAACCTGCCCTGGAATCATACACGAACCCAGAAGCAGCCTTTTTGATGATGATGATTTTCAGTTCATTTCTTTGCAAACCAAAAAATATCTAACTAGTTCTTGGCCTTAAGAGAGTTGTTGTCCTTAATCCTTGCTCGGTTATCCAGCTTAACAAAGCGTTTGAGATCTTCGTAAGGGAGAGTTTCAATGTTCTTCCTACTTAATTCACTCAATGCTGGGCGTTTATCAAGTAGACGCCACAACCAATCAGGGTACTCAGCATCTGGCAAGATCTTAGGATCTGTTCCGTCTTTGAGAATATTTGCTCCGACAACTGTAGTAGACTTAACTTCTTTGTCCAGATTTGATGCTTTTGGTGCATCGCCTTGAGCAGCACCTTTTGAACCCTTCTTTGCTTTACCGCCCCCAATAGCAAATGTTCGTCGTGACACTATCCCAACTGCTTCGCTGGTATTGATAATGCTTCTAAATGTTTTGACATGACTCATAGCCATGATTTTATCCCTACAACATTAGTGTTAATAATTAAATGAGGGAGTTTCAACAACAGACTGTGATCAAAAAATGAGTTTCAGAAAAGGCTAAATACCAATTTCAACAAACTACAGTCCAAGTTCCTCATGAAACACAACCCACAATATCCCAATTGGAACTCTGTGAAAGAGATTTTTGAAAAGCAAATACCGATTACCGTTACTTCATGGGAACGAGTCATATGGGTACTGATGAAATTCACAGACCAAATAATAAAACTTTTTGACAAAATTATCAATGTAAGAACCACCCGAGTTAGATTTTCTCAATACCACATACACGAATCACGATTGTATTCCATTAACCAATAAGCAACTACACCAAACAACAAAGTTTCTACTTGCATGTAATAATATGAGAACAAATTTGACGCTTGAAGCTGACAATAACCCAAAATCCAAAAACAAATCCAAGTAAACAAATTTCTGAAACATTTTCAGAGCTGAAACGCTTAAAACCCCCCACGCAATTTAATAATTTATACAAAACCTCTAGCTAATCAGAATGCCTCTCTGAAAAAAAAAACCCCAGTTCATGAATTCCCTTAAATCGCAGAAATAACCAACAAAAAGTTTAAGCTTTCAAAACGAGACACAGACATCGCAGACAAGATAGTGAGCTGAATCAAACAAAAACAACAAAGCATAATTTGCTAATTAAGTTAACGAAATCTCTAACAGAGAGAGAGAGAAAGAGAGAGATTTGAACCTTAAAATGAAGAGGGATGATGGGATGCGATGGAGCTCTCGTCGAATTCAGTCTGTTGTAAAGAGCGAGACGGAGGAGAGAATGAGAGATGTTAGGGTTTACCGGGTAGTGAGTTAAAGGGTCGGGTTTGACAGAACTTGATGACATATTGAAAACAAAAGCCCAAACCCAACTGCTGCTACGGTCAATCCGTACCTAAATGGTCAATCCGTTCCTAAATTGAGACCAAAACAAATGGTGAAGGGTGCACCCAATTTATATCTTATTTTCTTCAAATAAATTGACATTTATATTCATTTGCAAAATTACTATAATCCGCTTAATGATTTTTATATAAAATATCATAAATTATACGTTTCTCTTTCTCTATCTTTCTAATTCCTAACTTACCCATTTGGTTGTCAATGGGGTATAGCTCGGTTGAGCTTGAGCTCTTCCATTTCCATCCATGTGGGTAGAGGTTCAAAACCCTCTGACACCTGATGAATATTTGTGTAAAATCCCTTTCCCCAATCACTTGTATTAAAAAAAAAAA
>NW_018922165.1:158366-177218 GCF_002207925.1 Prunus avium | reverse complement strand
AAATTGCAAACCAAAAAAAATATCTGTAAATTACATATCCAATAATGTACCTATGAAAAATATAAATATAAATATATTATTTAAATAAAATATAGGTATATTATTTACCAAAAAAACATAAAAAAAACTAAGTCAGTTACTTTGTAATTGAAATTTCCGTACATTTTTCATAAATTAAAAATAGAAAATATACCTATAAATTTATAGAAAATATAGGTACATTATTTACCCATAGGTAAATTATTTTACAATATACCTATAAATGTGTATAGGTACATTATTTGGAGAGGAAAAATAGGTTCATTTAAAAAAATACATACATTGTTTTACTAGGTACATTATTAGAGGACAAAAAATAGGTACATTATTTGGAGAGAGAAAATAGATTCATTTAAAAAAATTGTTTTTTCATAAAACAAATAATAGGTGCTTTATTCAAAGAAAAAAGGGTACATTATTTTGAGGAAAAAAAAAAGGTAAATTATTTAGAGAAAAAATAGGTTCATTTAAAAAAAAAATGTTTTTCATAAAACAAACAATAAATCGATTATCAAAATATTTTTCAACACAATTAGAATGTACACTATTATTCATAAAACTATAATAAAATAGATTACTAGTAGTATAATTCATAGAAGGAAAACAACAACAAAAAATTATTAAATAAACCAAAACGTTTTTTTTTTTGGGTCATAAAACAAACCAAAACGTTACTAATACTTTAATGTTGAATTTAATATTTAATTTCAAATAAGTTTCTAAATTAATTCCTACATCCATTACAACTATTTGAAGATCTTTCTAAATTCAACGTGTGTCATTAGTTACACCCCACATAACACGTTAACTTGTAAATAGGGGTAGTTTTGGAATCCAAAAAATAGAATAAATCAGATTTTAAGCTAGATTAGGTAACTTGCTTACTTGGATCACAGTCATCGGGTTTTATTTGAAAAAATTGGGTATTTTAAATAGAAAAATAAAGGAAAGGGTTGTAAGTGATTACACATGAATTTTATGGGTCTAAGCTCAATTTACTAATTTTTAAAAAATATATAGGCGAGCGGCTATACTCCATAAATAAAAATTTTAAACGTATAGCCGTGCGGCTATACCCTATGAATAAAATATTTTAACAATATAACCGCTCGGCTATACTCTTTTAAATAGAATATTTTAAAAGTTTAGGTGCGGCTATACTCTTTAAATGTATAAAATTAGTTTTCTTTACTTTTGTTTGTTGGCCAACTTCTTTAATTTAATATATATAATTATGTAATATCTTTGTCTTTTTTAATTAATTTAATTAGTAATTATGTTTTAATTATTGTTTCTTTAGTGAATATTTAAATATTTTACTGATGTCATAAATGACTTAATAACTAGTAATTAATTATTTTATAAAAAATTAGTTTGGTCAAATCCAAGTCTCGAACCCTATCCATAAGCCTACTATGGGGTATTTAGGGTTTCAATTGGACTAATGGAAGAATGACTAATTGCACTTATGAAGTCTTCGCTTGAGGTTTATTGCTGAACCACATCACCCGCTCACCTCAAAATCAAAACCCAAAAGTCATTCTTCCATTCCATTAGTCCAATTGATCCAAATGGCCAAAAAGCCTCTAGCGGGAATACTCAAGGCCAGCACAAGGAACACACGAAAAAAGTTCGTAGGGTGAATTAAGTTGAAGATCATGAGGAAGGGAAACACCTCTCCGCTGGTTCAATTTATCCAATCCGCCAAAAAGCTTCATTTGGCTGGAATTAAGTTCAAGACAAAGGAGGCAAACAGCTTCTTGGATATCAGATTCTGCAACGGGGTGCTCGAAATCCCGAACATAACTCTAGATGATCTACGCACCGATATTTTCCATTGATGAGTTGTCTCATCAGCACGCCTGCGGACGCAGCATTTCCCAGTGACAAAAATATTATTGATAATTATCTTGGAACCGATGAGGAGGTTGCTCATTTCTTCAAAAACCTTGGCAAGGATGTGGCTTTTGATATTGACGAAAGTTATCTATGTAAGTTGTTCAAGGATGTGAATGAGTACCAAAGAAATATTTGACACGTGAGATGGGCTGGTTTTTTATTTAAGTATTTTGACACCCCATGGTCTTTCTTGTCAGCTGTAGCTGGTCAAAATTTGAGTTTCGACTCTGCCCAAAAACGACCGGTCGCTTTTGCCTCACGACCGGTCGCTTTAGTACTGTTCATAGGTGATAAAAGGGTGATAGAAAGTGCTGTTTGTGTTTTTCTTTAGTTTTCTTGTGTTGTTTCATTTCTTTTACACTTCTTTACTCATTTCTAGTTTCCCTCTTTCATTTGTGCATTTGTGGTGTGTTAATTAAGTGTTCTCTTTGTACTCGAATTAGAACTTATAGGAAACCGACAAGTTCTTCGTGGGATCGACCCCGTACTTACATAATCTATATCTCAATAGATTCGTGCACTTGCGGGTATTTTTAATTGGTTGTTTGCACATTAATTTATGTCCTTTTAGGAATGCAACAAGCACGTATCTTGCCTGTAATTTCCAGCTACAGGAATCATTCGTCTGTAAACTACGAGACATGTAATACATACTTTACAGGAAAAGTAGAAGAGCCATTTGCAATTCATAAGAAAGCTCTGCCCCCTTTATTTTCTCTAATTGTCCCTCCAAAAACTATATAAAAAGACTTCTGACGGGGTTAGTATCTACAACACTCCATCAGGCCCTTAATTCACATTTAATAGTTATATATAAATAAAGAATACTTAGAGAAATGATCAACTACACGCGTAAATATTTATAGTATTAACTTGGAGCACAAGGAATGCAAATGCTACATAAAACACCCCATGGATGGCTGAAGCAAACACCATGCGAATCTTAGCTCTTTGTTTTTTTTTTTGGGCGAACTAAAAATAGTAAATTTGACTTTTCCCCTTTGATTTAATTTTTCTTACCTACAACCCATCACTTTATTTTTCTAACTAAAATCCGATGACTAGGATCCAACTCATTAAGTTACATAATTTAGCGGGTTGGCAAGTTGTATATGTATTTTAGTGGGTAATAGGTATCTTAGCGGGTTGGCGGGTTGACCCGCCATGTCTCGTTTTGATAAACGGGTTATATAGGTATTTTTAACGGGTTGACGAGTTGACTCAAAACTCACCCATTTATTAAAAGGGTCATGGCGGGTTAACCCGAAAATGACCCGAATTTTAATCGTGTGGGTTAAACCTGCTAATTTATCATGCGAATTTCGAGTTGTGTAACAGGTCGTGCCCAAAATTGCCACTCCTAAATGAGGGCATGATCTTTTCCTCCATTAGCTATTGGCGAGCTTGAGTGTCAGTTCATTGTAGCTCTAATTACAAAGGGCCTTAACTTGCTAACTAGATATCTTATGTTCGAATTCTCATAGCATTTTTTTATTTTTTGGAGTACAAGTGATAGTCTAAACTACAGGGGATAATGATTTCTTTAATACACACACAATTATGATGTCGTGGGGATTCGAACCTAAGACTTCTAGTCTGCAATTCAAGGCTCTTTTCCACTGAGCTAGACCCCGTTGGCATCTTAGTTGTGTGTATGTGTGTGTGAAACCCCCATCATTTCTAGTTTAGACTATCACTTAGAACAAATAAAAATAAATAAATAATTCCACCCAATGGATTGACAACCAGGGCCGTAGTCCATCTTCACATGATTCTACTCGAGCCATCCAATCACTGATCGCCACTTATGGTTTTGTAATGTAGTCCCCCTGCTAATTTTATGTTATTTATTGAGTTTAAACCAAAATTCTCTATTTTATTTTGTTGTATAATTTGATTATTAACTTTTTAAAGTATTTAAATGTAAATAATTTTTTATTAATATTTTGGTCGAAGCTGGAAGTGAGTAAATGACCCTTGTGTATGAAATTATTAAAATAACCATGCCACGTCATCAAAGGTGATTTATACAGGCGATATTAGGGGAGTGAGATTTTTTACAACTATCAGGATGCTATGGAGTTTGAACCTGAGATCATTGGTCTGTAAATCAAGGTCCTTTTTCCATTGGGTTAGACCCCGTTGGCAAAGTTGACATAATTATAAATAAAGATGACGACAGAGGGTAAAGTGGAACACTAAATCTTGATCAAGGAGGCAAAGTGAGCCTCTTTAAGGTCGGAGGGATAATGTAAAATTTAATCATAGTACAATAGTTAATAAGCCTAAAATAAACCTAACACAATAGGAATCCAACAGTGCTAATGCCCAAGGAATCTTTGGTGGGCCACACCCCTAGCCTCATGAGGCCCGAATAATTAGAAAATGACATTTTCTAGTAGGATTAGGTCTCTTTTTATTTTTTGGTTGAAAAGTAGGATTAGGTCTTCTTTCACTTCTTCTATCACTTTCGCATAAAACAATTCGTCAACTGAATTTGCATGAAAGAAAGAGAAAAAAGGAAAAAAGTTAAGAGGGTGGAGTGGAAGGGAGAGAGAAAGAATGACAGGATGGTTCCTTGCAGTTTCAAAGAAGACTGAAGGTGATCAAATTTTCTTCTTTTAACTATTTGTAAGAGCATCTTCGGTGCTAGGGAACACAAAGAGTTAATTATGGTTATATTCATGAATACGTATCCAGTGTTCATAAATGATAAACGTCTCAGTAGCGGGGCCTCCACTTGGCTATAAAGTGTCCTGACATATGCATTGCTTCACTCTCCTCCAAGGATCAATTTTGGACAGTGCAGATCATTTCTTTGTTGAGCAAATCAACGGCCGTAATATTTGAGAGGATTTCAAATTGTTATTTGAATTGAATGGTAATCAGTAAACTAAATGAAAACAAGTCTACTGAATTTCCATGAAAAGAAGAGAAAGATTAAAGCTGGAGGAGGGTGGAAGGAAGGGGGAGAGAGAGAGAGAGACTGACAAAGGATTGTTCCTTGCAGTTTCAGAGAAGGCTGAACTTTTGTTGTTCCTTCAACTCTTCTATAAATACAATACAACTTGAGTCTTAGTCTACACACACTACATGAAAACAAGATGACATACTCATGCAGAAGAATCGATTGAGGGCTGAATCACTCTTGCGAATCAAATTGAAGGCTGAACGATCAAGAGAGCTGGGGTACTTCCGAATTCTTATAAACATCTTGCACTTGTTAATTTCTTTTTCTTCTTTAAAAAAAAATAAAAAAAATCACTTGATGTCATTGATTGCATTAGAGAAACCAGCTATTGCTAAAGCTCAAAACCAACAAGACAACTATTGTAGGGTATATTGCATTAGATTGCTTATTTTTTGCTTTAACATTGACTGAAAACGGGAATAAACCCACCCATTAAATTCCTGGTTTTTGACTTATGAATTTGTTAATTAGCTTGATTTCATCATGATATTAAGTAAGAATAACAAGGAGATGCCCTAATTTTAGAAATAATCCCTTCACATTTCATACATCTTTGCTGGTGATACATAATATTGTATATCTTAGTTGTTTTGTTTTATACTTGTGTCATATAATGCTTGACTTACCACTTTTGTTGCTTAATTAATTTTAGGAATAAGTAACGATTTGGGGTTTCTACCAAACCAGAGTTTGTAAGCCGCCTTTCTCCGCGTTGATTATCAATGTTCGTCTTCCCAAAACCAGAGTTTGTAAGCCGCCTTTCTCCGAGTCGATTATCAATGTTCGTGCCCAATACCAATTCTACTGATGTTGCTGATGCTGCTGAACTACTCTTCAGTCTTTCAATCTTTGGGTTCAGCCAACTCTCTGCCGCTGATCAACATGAGAAGACGAAAGAAATGTATAAAAAAGTAGTTGAAGATGTTGTAGTGGAGCAACTCTCGGAGGAAAGTGAAGAGGATTTCAGACTCAGAACATTCACAGAGTTATTCAACAAACTTCCCTTCCCTGACCAGAACCATTTCCTGTTCACAGTTACAAAGAAATTCAAGCGCGAGAGGCAAATTGGCGAGTTGATTTCTTGGTTCACTACTGAACTTGACGCCAATGATCAACAACAACTTATTGGAGAAATGGTTCATGTTAAAGCTGATGAGGAAACCAATGACGAAGATTTCAGGCTCAGAAGATTTACACAGCTTTGTAAGGATTATACTGACTATGTTTATGCAATTCTTATCGCCTGCAGGAAGAAATATGGCGAGAAACCAAAACATAATGAAGGTTGCTCAGATTGGCAGTCTCGTTTTGCCGAGTTTTTCTTAGGATTCTCAATTACGTGGTTCAAGGGACAAAGCTCATATGGTCAGTGGCAGCTGATTGAACAACTCTGTGATGGAGTTAAAGGCGTCGTAGTTGAGAAGCTCGCAGAAGAAATGTTTATTCATTCTTTCTTTATTTTTTCAATGATGGAAGCTTGCATGCATGTCCTAGAGCATAGATGAAATTGATTGCTTCTTCTTTTCATTTGGCATTGGTGGAAAACACTTAATATCTACAAATAACCACTCATTAAATATAAAACAAGATTGGAAAGAAAACAATATAAATACTCTAATAGATTTACATAATACAAAAGAAAATACTAACAAATATAAATTTAAGGATAAAACTTGTATTAATTTTGTGCTCATCATTAATGTCGAAAGACTTGCAGGGGAAACAGAGGAAGATTTCAGTAGGAAAACATTCGCAAAGCTGTTTAATAAAGCTCCGGTGGCTACACGAGTTCATTTATTCAAGAAGTTGAGAAAAAAATTCTCCCGTGAAAGACGCTTATGCGAGTCGATTCTTTTGTTCAGGCAACTGGATTCCAATGAGCAACAAGAAACGATTGAAAATATGCATGATCGGTTCGTGAGGCAAGGAAGCAAAGATGTCAAAGATGTCATACTCGAGAAACTCTCCAAGGAACGCGAGGAGGATTTTAGGCTCAGAAGATTTATTAAGCTGGTTAGCACATCTGCATTCCGTTTAGGTAACTTCCTTCACGATGAAACTAATGAGAATCCACAAGGGCTTCATATGCAGACGTCAGGTATAGATATGGAAGAGATAGAAGAAATCAAGCAGTCCCGCTATGCTGAATTTTATTTGGGGTTGTCAATTATTTGGTTCAACGCACGATGTGCCAGTGATCCAAGAAACCTCATTCAAGTACTTGTTGGTAAAGCTCGAGGAGGTGATGATACAATTGAGAAACTCGTCAATGAGACTGAGGAGGATTTCCGGCTCAGAAGATTTAGAGAGTCGTTTAAAGAACTTAAATTCAGTTCCCAGGAGTATATTGTGGCACGTATTCAAGATACAGTATTTCATGATCTAGGTGTTCATGAGTGTCCGGTTTTTGATTGTCAGGGTTCCATTCGTCCCGAAAATAGGCGTCTGCTTGCTCCTGAATTCATCAAGGTGAAAATTCCAAAACCAAGAGGACTAGGAGGAGCAGCAGCCACTCAAGGAGGAGGACAGGGGGCAATTACACAAGGAGGGCAGGGGACAAGTCAACAGTAGGGATGATTTGCAGTCATGTGCATTAGGAAAGAAGCTTTCAAATAACAATTCAAAAGATGTGGTCAATTCATAGATTTAGCAGCACTATGTGCGTTTTAATCGTATGCAATATAGCATTACTCTTGTTGTTTCTTCTTTATGAGACGAGAAACGCAAAAGGCCTCCCCTCCCTTTTGTTTGTATTTCTTATTATATCATTATCTCTCATCTATGAATAAATGTTTATGTTGAAATTAATGCCCTCTCCTTGTCTCCTTCTCCCTCTTTTCAGCCAAACCCTCGTCCGATCCTCTCTTCCCTTGCCTTAAAAACTCTGTTTCTCATAGGAAATCACAGCTCTTTCTCTCTCTCTCTCATGCTAAACTCGCGAATGCTCAGCTCCCATGCCACAAGCTTCTCATGCCAAGCCAAGAATTGATTTGCAAGCAATTGTCTTTTTGTTGGTTAAGATAACCAGGGTGCTTCATAAGGCTTCGCTACCCTTTCGAAGCATTCTTGGGGTCTGATTCTTGAACTCAGACACAAGGGGCGATTCCAGCCATTTGCTCTTTACAGCAGCCCATGCCCACTCGTCAAGCTGCTGGAACGAAAAAGCCCCTACAGGTTGGAGAGAGAGGAAGAAGAAGATGGATATAGACAGATAAACAAGTCAAAAATGAGATGTGCAGTGCAGGTAGGGACGAAGAGGAAAAATTGAAGAAAAAGAGGAGATGTTTGATGGGTCTCAGTTGGGTATCCAGGTTTTGTTTTACCCGTTTGTATGTGAAACCTATTAAAACCATGTTTTAATCTCAATCGTTCAATTTTTATTATGTTTTTTTTGAGTAAAAAGGGGATTCATTAATTTACCCGTTTGTATGTGAAACCTATTAAAACCATGTTTTAATCTCAATCGTTCAATTTTTATTATGTTTTTTTGAGTAAAAAGGGGATTCATTAATCAGTCAATACGAAGACCGGCATGGATAACAGTGGCCTCATTAAAACCTTCCTAAAGAAAACCCAATGGGAAAAACTTTAGGTGAGGAAAAAGAGTACCACACACACCAAATTACAACTGAAAATTTAGACAAGAACATTGGACTCAGGCCAATCATCATAAACTGCATCCACAAGCCACAAAGGACCCACATCCATCCAACAAGAACGGCTTTGATCAAGGAGACTGAACCGAGCAATACGATGGCAGCCCCATTCCCATTACGAAGAATATGCCTAACAATAGAAGACTCATGAGTAGCAAGAAGACGTCGCACCCCAATGATATTCTTATACAAAATTCTCATTTATTGTTCTTATTAGATAACCGCCTATACTAAATAAGCCTAAAATGAACCTTCTAATGCCCAAAGAATCTTTGGTGGGCCGCAGCCATAGCCCCATGCCGCCCTAATAATTAGAAAAGGATGTTTTCTAGTGGGATTAGTTCGTCTAATTTTTTTTTTTGAACAAAAGTTTAAGGGGAGGGAGGCTTTTTTACTTCTATCACTTTCGTATAAAACAAGTGGTCTACTGAATGTGCATCAAAGAAAGAAAAAGAAAAAAGTTAGAGGGTAGAGTGGTAGAAAGAGAGAGTGACGGAGGATGCTTCCTTGCAGTTTCAAAGAAGACTTAGGTGATCAAATTTTCTTATTTTTACCATGGGCCATTTTACTATTTGTAAGAGCATGTTTGGGTGCATGGGTGTAAAGGAAAGAAACCATGCGACCCACGACGCATGAAACGTGTCAACAGCGGGGCCACCGCTTGGCTGAAAAGTGTCCTGACATATGCATTGCTTCTCTCTCCTCCAAGGATCAAACTTTGGACAGTGCAGATCATTTCTTTGAGCAAATCAACGGCCGTAATATTTGAGAAATAAATCTTAATATACCTGACTCTGCACAATGTCATTTGAAACTTGCAAGTCTTGAAATTGTAAAGGGAAACTTGCAGGGTTATATGGTTGGAAAATATGTTGGGGTTCTTGGTAAGGCATCCATGATATTGTATTAGGTGCCTCGTGATCTTGTGCCTATGCAGTATTACAATAACATTTTAAACTAAAACATGATATGAAAACAAAAATTAAATAAATGATACTTACAAGGTGTGTAGCTGGATGACATATGTTATTATCTCTTATGTGTTGCATTTGGAGATGCACCTGTTCATAATATACAAATTTAAAACTAAATGAATTTAAAAAATTATTATATTGGAATTGAACTTTGAATGTAAAAGAAGAACATACCTGTGACGAACGAGAACTAGATGATTTTTTATTCTTAGCTATGTTTTTCTCCAAACAACTTTTTATTCTTTTTCTTCCTCGGGAGGCTTCCCTCTTCTTTAATCCCTTTGCTTGGATAACTTTTGCACTATCCAAGTAACATGCCTCATTAGCACCATCTGTCACTATGGTGGAAGGTGACCCTTGGGCATCCTTATCATGTACTTGACCATCCATTTTTGAACTTAACATGTCTTCAATGGTTTTGCTTAGTTGATTCAAATGACTAACAGAAAACTTATATGTTTCTTCGCTCTCAGCGGCTCGAGATGATATCTTGGTAAACATGGAACATAAAGACCTATATCGATATGTTTGTTGTAGTTTCACATCTATCTGGATGTCACGTCCGTGCATATCTTTCACACTTTCAGATCTTGCTTCTGCCCGTCCTTGTTTCTGCCCGTACTTTCGTGCCCAATACCAATTCTACTGATGTTGCTGATGCTGCTGAACTACTCTTCAGTCTTTCAATCTTTGGGTTCAGCCAACTCTCTGCCGCTGATCAACATGAGAAGACGAAAGAAATGTATAAAAAAGTAGTTGAAGATGTTGTAGTGGAGCAACTCTCGGAGGAAAGTGAAGAGGATTTCAGACTCAGAACATTCACAGAGTTATTCAACAAACTTCCCTTCCCTGACCAGAACCATTTCCTGTTCACAGTTACAAAGAAATTCAAGCGCGAGAGGCAAATTGGCGAGTTGATTTCTTGGTTCACTACTGAACTTGACGCCAATGATCAACAACAACTTATTGCAGAAATGGTTCATGTTAAAGCTGATGAGGAAACCAATGACGACGATTTCAGGCTCACAAGATTTACACAGCTTTGTAAGGATTATACTGACGATGTTTATGCAATTCTTATCGCTTGCAGGAAGAAATATGACGAGCAACCAAAACATAATGAAGGTTGCTCAGATTGGCAGTCTCGTTTTGCCGAGTTTTTCTTAGGATTCTCAATTACGTGGTTCAAGGGACAAAGCTCATATGGTCAGTGGCAGCTGATTGAACAACTCTGTGATGGAGTTAAAGGCGTCGTAGTTGAGAAGCTCGCAGAAGAAAGCCAGGCGGATTTCGAACTCAGAAGATTCACAGAGCTATGTAAGAGAGTGGTTGACTTTGATATCCAAGTCCACTTTCTTGACGAAGCTGTACAGCAGCTGCGATACGTACGAAGAGATCTTCCTCACTGGGTGCGCGTTCAGCCCCAAGATTATGCCAGTGCTGCTGAATTACTCTCTCAGCTCTCGAGTTTTGGGTTCAGCCTACTATCCCCCAACAACCAACAAGACAAGATTGAACAAATCTCTAACGAACTAGCTGTCAAAGTTGTTAATGTCGAAAGACTTGCAGGGGAAACAGAGGAAGATTTCAGCAGGAAAACATTCGCAAAGCTGTTTAATAAAGCTCCGGTGGCTACACGAGTTCATTTATTCAAGAAGTTGAGTAAAAAATTCTTCCGTGAAAGACGTTTATGCGAGTTGATTATTTTGTTCAGGCAACTGGATTCCAATGAGCAACAAGAAACGATTGAAAATATGCATGATCAGTTCATGACGCGAGGAAGCAAAGATGTCAAAGATGTCATACTCGAGAAATTCTCCGAGGAACGCGAGGAGGATTTTAGGCTCAGAAGATTTATTAAGCTGGGTAGCAGATCTGCATTCTTTTTGGATGACTTCATTCAGGATGAAACTAATGAGAATCCACAAGGGCTTCATATGCAGACGTCAGGTATAGATATGGAAGAGATAGAAGAAATCAAGCAGTCCCGCTATGCTGAATTTTATTTGGGGTTGTCAATTATTTGGTTCAACGCACGATGTGCCAGTGATCCAAGAAACCTCATTCAAGTACTTGTTCGTAAAGCTCGAGGAGGTGCTGATACAATTGAGAAACTCGTCAATGAGACTGAGGAGGATTTCCGGCTCAGAAGATTTAGAGAGTCGTTTAAAAAACTTGAATTCAGTTCCCAGGAGGATATTGTGGAACGTATTCAAGATACAGTATTTCATGATCTAGGTCATGATCTACGTGTTCGTTTTGGGGGATATATTGTATTGCATAGTAGAAATACTATGAGCTCCAAGGAACGCCTCCATTGGCTACTGAATTGATCAAGGTGAAAACTCCAAATCTAAGAGGATTAGGAGGAGCAGCGGCAACTAAAGGAGGAGGAGAGGGAGCAATCACAATAGGAGGGCAGGGGACTGGTCAACATTAGATGATTTGCACCCATGCACTTTAGGAAAGAAGCCTTCGAATAACAATTCAAAAGATGTGGTCAATTCATAGATGGAGCAGCACTACTCTTCTTTATGAGTTTGCCCTGTCTCGCCAGCACGTGCGTTTTATTCTTTTGCAATATAGCCTTACCTTTCTTGTTTCTTCTTGATGAGACAAGAAATGGAAAAGGCCCCCTCCCTGATTTATGGATAAATGTCTGTTGTGTGTGTTTTCTAATTTCAAAGGGATCATATGATGTGCCCTATCTTTTTGTAATATATGGATTGAGTATATTGAAAGTTTATATTGGTATATTAGTCAATGAGGTTCAACGCCAAAGCCCCACATCCTGATAGTTTGATTTGAGCTAAAATGAGAGGAGAAATCGAACCAAACCAAATTGTTAAAGTTAATGTTTAATCCCTTGTAACTCTCGGACAAAAAGAGCTCGAGCTATTTTCTGGTAGAAAAAACTAGTTCGAGCGTGTTTTGATAGACTTTGTCTGCTGTCGTTTTCGGAATAGTTCCCTGTTGTTTCAAGGAACAGAAGATTAAAGGTGATGAACTTTTAAGTCTGTTAGGGTTTTTAACCGCCAACAGTGACACGCTCAAACATAAATGAAAGTTGATTTATTGACCACAAATGATTTTAGGTCAATGGGGAACTTTACCTACCCAGTACAGGTACAACAGAAAAACGGGTAAACAATTTGGCACGCCCGTTGGGATTTCTCTTAATAAACATATTGCTGACATTGTCTGTTGGTGTATGAATACGGGAAGTTCAAGCCAAAACACACAGCTTGCGATGGAGAAAGGTCAGCAGGCATTTCCTGAATGCTGAACCAGAGAGCATATAGGGGTACTTCTTTCAAATCTCTTCCACTTGTTACTTCATTTTAAATAGTTCTCTCTTGGTGTCATTGCATTTGAGGACTTGGAACACAGCAGTAAAACAAAAATGGCTCTTAACACCTCAAAAGTTACTGAATAAACTAGTACTGTAGGGATTTGAACAGTATCATAAAGTAGTTTTATTTCATTAGGAAGTTTTACTCTTTACTGTTTTCATAAAAATGGCTCTTACATATACAAATAGATATTCCGCCCCCTTCTGACCAATTAATGAAGTTTTCATTGTTATTTTAATCTTTTTTGTTTAAAAGACTCAGCATCTATCATTCATCCCACATCAACCATGTCACTTGAGCATAAGGGATAGATAA
The DNA here is from genome assembly GCF_002207925.1 of Prunus avium. The sequence continues at coordinate 164,011 of NW_018922165.1, read as the reverse complement.
AAATTTATCTAAACCACAGGCTACTCTGTATTACCAGAAGGAATCTATAATCTTTTATGGATAAACTACTTAATTGAAAATTTGCATATAGTTTGTTATTGATGATTAATATTGTACTTCTTCTAGGAACAAGTTACGGCCAGAGCTTTCTACCATCGAAACCCGAGTTGGTAAGCCATTCTTGATCAGATGGATTGTTCATCAAAGTTCGAACTTCCCAAATCAGCACTTGATCAGCCCATCAACAGTTCTAGTACCGATCATGTTGATGATGGTGGTGAATTAGTCCTATGCCTTTCAATCTTCGGATTCAGCAAACTCTCTGTCGCTGATCAAGATGAGAGGACGGAAGAAATCCACAATAAAGTAGGTGAAGATGTTACAGTGGAGCAACTCCCAGAGGAAACTGAAGACGGTTCAAGAAACTCCCCTTCCCTGACCAGGCTCTTTTCCTTTCCGCAGTTATATAGAAATTCATGAGCGAAAGGCGATTTGAAGAGCTAATTTTTATGTTCAAAACTCAACTAGATGTCAATGATCAACAACAACTGATTGGACAAGTACTGGATCATTTTACAGTGGACAATATCCAGAATACCCGAGGAAACAGAGGAGAATTTCATAATCAGAACATTCACAGAGCTGCCTAGGGACCATGCTGACCATATTTATACTCATCCAGCTTGGGAAGATATTAAAAGACGCAAAAATACACACAAGGTGCAAAAAAAAATGTCAAACATCCTGACATTATTGCTACTCTAGCGTTTCCCTCAAGCCCCAGATGGACTGGCTTATTCATAAACAGTAAAGAAGGTCTGAATTGCAGTGAGTAGTAGGAGTATAACAGCAGCTAAAGCAGACAAGAAAGACCATGGAGTACCAAAATACTTGGATCTAAAACCTTCCCATCGCACATGCCACATATTTCTATGGTACTCATTCACCTCTTTGAACAACTTCCATAGATAACTCTCATCAATATCAAACGCCACACCTTTGCCAAGGTTTTTGAAGAAATGAACAACCTCCTCATCAGTTCCAAGATAATTCTCAACAATTTTCTTGTCACAGAGAAATGATACGTCTTCAGGCGTGCGGATCAGACAACTCATGAATGCAGCGTAACTAGTTACATGCTTTGAGCAATGAGAGTAGCATTGTTCAAATGCTACAAAATTCATCAATAAATCAGTCCGTAGATTGTCGATTACTATGTGTGGAATTTCCAGCACTCCATTGCAAAATCTTATGTCTAAGAAGCTCACTGCCTCCCTTGTCTTGAACTTAATTCCAGCTTGACGAAGCTTTTTAGCTGACTGGATAAATTCAACGGATGGAGAAGTATTTACCTTCCTTCCTGCAACAAACTTTTGCATTGCCTTCCTTGTTCCTTCTAGAGGCTTTTTGGCATACTTAAACAATTTAACGAATGGACGAACATTTCGAGGCTCTTCTTGAGGTGAATGATCATAGGGTTTAGGTATAAAACTCCAGCGGAGTAAATCCAGTAAATGTTTTCCTTCAACAGTAGTGAAGTCCTGATTTAAAACTTGCTCAGGGGCTTCTACTGCATGAGTAAAGAAGTCTAAAGAAAGTTTGGCTAAGGATGAGTCACTATCTTCTCTTGAAGGTTTTGATTCATCAAATAGTTTTTGAAGAAGGAAGAAAGGAATTTGATTCTCAAAACGAAAAAGATCTTCTAAGATATTAGCGAATACGCATGCCAAGTTAAAGATGGGATCGTCTGGATCACTTGGTGACAATCTTCCGACTTTGCAAAAGAGTTCAATAGTGAAGAGACCATCCAACACCATCATCTCAATTAGATCATTACTGCTTAAACTGATGGTCTCCGAGTAGCACCCTCTTATATCTTCTTCCATTGCTGCTACCACCTGGCGATAGCAATCAAGTGTTGGGCCGTTTGAAGGTGTTCGAGCAAGTAGATCGTGAAGAAATCTCCATTTGTGTTGCTGCATCATCTCCAAACGTTGATCTCCATAGTGATATGGACCACTGGAGACAATATGGGGCTGGTAAGTCTTGTTGTTTATTTCCACAAGGCATTGACGTACCTTGAAAATGCAACAAGACTTGTTTCCTGCTGATGGATGCAGAAGCCATCTTGTTTCCTGGATTCTTTGGTCCAAATCCAATGGTGTCGTCTGGATATTGTCTGTAGCTACAATTGTGATGACAGCATGATCTCTTCCTCCATTAGCTATTGGCGAGCTTGATTGTGAGTTCATTAGAATACTCTGCCTTGAATTGATGAAATTGAATGACAAAAGATGTGTTACCACTAATAAAGAGTTCAACTCTCAAGAAGACGAGACCTGAGTAAGGATGGTTTTCAGTTTTCAAGGATCGGAGAAACAAATATTGAAGACAAAAGGAAAGAAAGGGAGAGAAGAAACATGGCGGAGAGAAAGGAGAGAGAGGGGGAGAGAGAGAGAGAGAGAGAGAGAGGCAACGAGGCCATCCAATCACAGATCGCCGTGGCCAAGTGTTTTGGATCTTTGACACGTGTAATGAATCCAATGGTGTTCAATATTTTGGTGGGCCACAGCCCTAGCCTGTGCCTCCAATAATTCTGTGACTTCTGTGAATTTATTATTTTCCTATTTTGAGAGAGACTGTCACTTTAATGGTTTTTTTTTTTATTGGTAACAACTGTCACTTTATTTTCAGTATAAACTAGATGAAAACGAGTCTACTGAATTTCCATGAAAGAGAATGAAAGAAAAAAGCTGGAGGGAGACTAAGACTACGACTAACAAATGGATGGTTCCTCGCAGTTTCAGAGAAGACAGACTGAGGGTGATCAAATTTTCTTTTTACTATTTGTAAGATGCTGAAGTTTAATCCCAACTCTTCTATATATAAATAGTATATACGAATTCTTGATCTACTCAATACATAAATGTATTTTCCACTGCTCTTACAAGCTATAAATTAGATATTTGACAAAATTTATGTACTTGTGGCATTTACAGGAGACGGTTTTAGACTCAATTAGAAAGCTATTTTAGGAACTCTTTATAAAATTATATACATATTACTCGGCACATATTTAATCTATAAAAGCTATTTTAGTGGAAACTTAGCTAAATTCACTAGAAAACTAGTTTAAATAACATACAAGTATTGCTTAACAACAAATCTCCCAAACTTTTCAAAATATTAACCTAACTTATTTTCAGCACCTCAACCATAGGAGCAATCTCCAACTGACACACATATGAAGATAAAATATAATTTTCTTTATTAAAACCTCTGGGCGGAATATCTTGGAAGACAATAATAACTAAAATCATAATTATTCTTCACTAAAAACTACGTTTTCTTACATAATAAAGCCTATTAAATGATAATATATATATTTCTAATCCAAAAAGTAACTTATTTTACTTGTGGTTTGTAGGGGCTTTTTACTTCCGGCAGCAAGTGGGCTATTTATGTTTGTTATGCAAAGTAGATAGTCAACAAGAGGAAAAAACAAACAAGAAAAAGGGAATGTTCTTATCTCCTTATTTTCTCTAGTTTATTGCTTCTGGTCTTTGACATTGGAGGTATTGGTGAAGATATCAGCCTAATCCCCAGCAGAGTCGCCAATTTATGTAGGGGCTTTTTCCTTCCGGCAGCGAGTGGGCTGGACTGATGAAGTTGTCCCCTTTGTTTGAGTTCGAAAATTAAGCCCCAAAATGCTTCGAAAGGGCAACAAAGCCTTAGGAAGTATTTTGGTTATCTTTTCCAACAAAAGCAACAGAAAGTTACAGATAGTTTCTTCACATTCACATATGAACTTTTGGGCTTGGCATGGTGAGCATGTGGCATGGGAGCAAAGTCATCATGGGTTTAGCACTTTTGGAAAGAGAGAGTTTATGGGTTCCTATGGAGGTCAGAGGTTCTAATGGAAGAGAGGAGAGGTTCTAAGGAAGAGAGTTTTAGGTGGTTTTCGTAGCTTCCGGCAGCTCGACAGTGACTCTGTCAGAGCTGTAGCAATTTTGCCAAAGCAGGGGAGATGGGGGAAATGGGCTAGCAAAGCACGAAAATTTGCTGGGTTTGCAAGAGAGAAAGCTTGCTCTCTGAAGGCTGTCGATTGTTGTTGTTTGGCTGGGTGGAAGAGGCCCTATTTATAGTTGCTGGAGTATGCTCTTCTTCAAGAAACCCTAATGGTTTCTTCCTAACTTAGCTAGGCTTTCTTCTTCCTTTCTCCTCTTCCCTCTTGACTTACCTCATAGTGGCAAGGTCAGTTCTGCCCAATCCCACAAAATCAGATGTTTTGGGTGCTCTAAGCCTCTTCCAGCGGCGACCTCAGAAGGGAGCTTCCCCTTTTCACCCATCTTCTTTCTCCTCTTTCTTCCTCTTTCCATGGCCCAGTCTGATGAAGGAAAGAAAGTGACTGTACCTATTGGTTTAAGGGGTGGCATCCTCCCTTGTATGCCAAAATCCCTTGGTTTCTTGAATTCCTATACTTGGAACTAGTTCCCAGCAGCTACCTATGTGTAGATTTCCAACGTTGGTTTTGCTTTTCAAACTGAGTGCTAGGTCTGATGCTGCCCTCTTATTCTAATTTCATAAGTCTTTTAAGTCCACCACATGATTCATCCAACGGATGGGATATTTTGATCAAGTGTTGGCTTATTTTAATTGGGGCAATGGGCTTATCTTGGTTGGGCTATGCTAATTGGGTCAATAGACTTATTTGGCTAGTTTATTCTAATGGGCTTACTTTGGTTGAGGCAATGATCCATCTCCTTCCTTGTGCTTACCCATGTTTGGGCCTAAGAAAATGGGCTTGAGTCTCGAGGCCCCCAAGCGACCCGAGACTTCCATTTGAGTGGCTTGGGCCCACTTAAGCTTGCAGTGTAATTGGGTGTGAAATAACGATTTCCCACTTGGCACGGCATGTTGCTTGGCATACTGACGCTTGATAAAATAATTAGCACGGACTTGCAGAGCTAAATGTATTTTATGCTTTTAATCTTATTTTCTAGCATGATGGATTTTTATTTGGCATGGCATGCAAAGTATAATTCGTGCATGGCAGATTTTCGCATGCTCCAAATTAAGTCTTTTCTCGATAATATATTGCTTTTGGGCCATGAATTCATTCGGGCCTAAAACTTGTTACCATCCATACCACAACCCACTCAAGCAAGCCCCGGGCATTTGAGTGGCTTGGGCCCACTTAAGCTTGCAGTGTAATTGGGTGTGAAATAACGATTTCCCACTTGGCACGGCATGTTGCTTGGCGTACTGACGCTTGATAGAATAATTAGCACGGACTTGCAGAGCTAAATGCATTTTATGCTTTTAGTCTTATTTTCTAGCATGATGGATTTTTATTTGGCATGGCAGGCAAAGTATAACTCGTGCATGGCAGATTTTCGCGTGCTCCAAATTAAGTCTTTTCTCGATAATATATTGCTTTTGGGCCATGAATTCATTCGGGCCTAACCATGAATTTTTGGGCCTCAACATGGTTAATCTAGTAATAGCTGGTTTCCCAAATTATAATGGAAATACTAATAAGAACTTTAATAAAGAAAGACTTGTGTCCATTGTCCAAGATTCCTTTGTGGGACTTTCTTTTTCTTAGGGGCCGTTTGGTTTATGGGAAAGGAGGCTTGGGAATG
>NW_018922165.1:140813-157567 GCF_002207925.1 Prunus avium | reverse complement strand
CACTTCCACATCCAACTCCACCACTTGCACCATCACATTCACTACCTCCACAACCACCGCTACTGCCACCACCACCACATCCTCCTCCTCCTCAGCCACCACAATCACCACCTCCACCACCACCACCACCACAACCACCACCTCCTCCAAAACCTCCACATCCACCACCACCTCCACAACCAACACCTCCACCACCACCATGCTACCACTGCCACCACCACCACCACCTCCACAATTGCCATCCCCACCACCACCACTACCACAATCACCAACTCCACCTTCATCACCACCACCACCACCACCACTCCATCACCACCACTACCACCACATGATTAGTACATAACACTTTCAACATCATGTCTATTTTAGTCATTATTCACAGTTACAACAATTTTATATTAAAATTTACCAAACAGTTTTGACACTGCTTTTTGTACTAACGGCACTTTAAAAATATGTTTACCAAACATGGAGCTGCTTTACTTTACAACTAATTATTTTCAAAGCACATCAGAAGCAACTTTTTTTTAAAAGTGACAGCAATCCCAAACTGGACCTAAGGCCCCGTTTGGGATTGCATTTTTTGGCCAAAAACCTGCTTCACTTTAAAGTTAAGCAGTTTAAGGTGTTTGGTAAAAAGAAAATATCTCGATTATTTTAAAAGCAATGACCTTTTGACAGCAGCTTTTAAAAGCAGGCTTTGGGTTGCTTTTCAAAGCTACTTTCAAAAGAAGCAGAGATGAACATTTAATGAATTTTTTTAATTCCCAAAATACCATCATTCATTTTAAAAAATGACACCACCTCCACTTCCACATCCAACTCCACCACTTGCACCGCCGTCACCACCACCACCACCACATCCTCCTCCTCCTCCTCCTCATCCTCCGCCACCACCACCACAACCACCACCTCTTCCACCTCCTCCACCACCTCCACCACCACCTCCTCCTCCTCCTCCTCCACCTCCACCTCTACCTCCACCTCCACCTCCACAACCACCACCACCACAACCACCACCTCCTCCAAAACCTCCAAAACCTCCAAATCCACCACCACCTCCACCACCATGCTGCCACTGCCACCACCACCACCACCAGTACCACAACCACCAACTCCACCTTCACCTTCACCACCACCACCACCTTTATCACTATTCCACCACCACCTCCACTCCATCACTAGCACCACATGATTAGTACATAACACTTTTAACATCATGTCTATTTTAGTCATTATTCACAGTTACAACAATTTTATATTAAAATTTACCGAACGTTTTTTACATTGCTTTTTGTACTAACATCACTTTAAAAATATTGTTTACCAAACATGGAGCTGCTTTACTTTACAGCTAATTATTTTCAAAGCACAGCAGAAGTAACTTTTTTTAAAAGTGACAACAATCCCAAACTGGAGTCAGTTTCAGAGAAGAGTGAAAAGGAAGGTACTGAAATTGTGTGCCTCCAATCCTTCAACTCCTCTATAAGAAAAGGATATATCTGGAAACAATGGGGATGACATACTCTCATGCTGCAGATGAAGAAGAATGAATCAATTGAGGGCTGCCTGAATCATTTTTCAGAATCAAATTGAAGGCTGAATTATCAAGAAAGTTCTGGTACTTACTTCTAATAAACTATTTGCACTTGTTAATTTTTTTTTTTAATTTTTTTATAAATAAATATTTTTCACTTAGAGAAACCAGCTATTACTAGATTAACCTCGAAATTTTAACCAACTATTGTTAGGGTAGATTGCATTAAATTCCTTATTGTTTGTCTTATAAATAGTTAATTAGATTGATTGCAAAAATTACACACCCATTCGTTTCGATCATCATCCCATCTACAATTTTGTTACTTTTCTTATTTTGCTTAATTTTTGTACTTTGTTTTAAGAATAAGTAACGATTGGGGATTTCTACCAAAACAGAGTTTGTAAGACAAGATTGAACAGATCTCCAAAAAACTTGCTGCTGGAGTTGCTGATGTCGAAAGACTTGAGGGGGAAACAGAGGAAGATTTGAGAAGGAAACAATTCGCTGAGCTGCTTAATAAAGCTCCGGTCCATACACAAGTTTATTTATTCAGGGAGTTTACAAACAAATTCAACCGTGAAAAATGCTTGTGTGAGGCGATTCTTTTGTTCAGGCAACTGGATTCCAATGAGCAACAAGGAAGGCTTGAAGAAATGCTTGATCAATTGTCGTGGACGGAAAGGGAAGAGTTGAAAGATGTCATACTCGAGAGACTCTCCGAGGAATGCGAGGAGGATTTCAGGCTCAGAAGAGTCATAAAGCTGTGTAGCACTTATTACGGCCTTATGTGTAGTAGCACATATTATGGCCTTATGCTGACCTTCATAATGAATGAACCTCAGGACTGGGATCTAAAAACTCTACATATGCAGGCATCAGGTAACGAAGAGATAGAAGAAATCAAACAGTCCCGATATGCTGAATATTACTTGGGGCTGTCAATTATTTGGTTCAAAGCACGATGGGCCAGTGATCCAAATGGCCTCATTCATTTAATTATTAGTAAATTTGAAGAAGGTGATCATATCATTGAGAAACTCGTCAATGAGACTGAGGAGGATTTTCGGCTCAGGAGATTTACAGAGTCGTTTAAACAACTTCAATTCATTACCCAGGAGGATGCTGTGGAACGATTCTAGATATCGTAACTAATGATCCATGTAATCCAATAGCTGAAACTTTGTCACCTCTGGAGACAGAGGAGGAGATTGCTCAAACTTCGTTATGTCTGGTGGAGACAGAGGAGGAGTTTACTCAAACTCCGTTAGTTAGGGTGTGAATGAACAGAATTGTGGAGCCAGAGGAGTTTGCTCTTGAATTCATGAAGGTGAAAACTCCAAATCCAAGAGAATCAGGAGGAGCAGCAGCCACTCAAGGAGGAGGGCAGGGAGCAATTACACAAGGAGGCCAGGGGACAAGCCAACAGTAGATGATTTGCAGCCATGCACTTAGCAAAGAAGCAGCCTTCAAATAACACAATTCAGGAGATGGAGCAGCACTACTCTTCTGTATGAGTTTGCCCTGTCTCACCAGCTTGTGCGTTTTATTCGTATGCAATATAGCATTACTCTTCTTGTTTTTTGTTTTTTGTTTTTTTTAAAGGCTCCCTCCCTTTTTTTATTCTCTTATCATAGTCTCTGATTTATGAATAAATGTCTATTATGTGTGTTTCCTAATTTCCAAAGGGATATGATGTCCTCTATCTTTTTGTCTGCAATCAAAGCTCATAGCTTAGTCACCATGAGTGGCAGTCTAAGGTTGAAATTGGATAAGCTAGCTATTGAAGAAACTTATGTCCACAGTCCACAACATGCAGAACAATTACCTGCAGATTTCATTTGATGATTTTATAAGTGCTTCTAAATGTAGGTGTAGACATACTCTTGTTCCATATATAATGCTATTCCAATACAATCTATTTTAAAGATAATTTTTCATGCTAAATAAAGTCCAATACAATCTTATGTTACTACTTGAAGCTTTCACTTTCTAAAATATGTAACATTAGTTTGATGCTGCCACCATATATATATCCCGTGAACCGTTGATGGAAGCAAGGAGATAACAATAATTTGCATTTTGATTGAGCTCCTGCAGTACATCGAATGACCAACCAGTCCCCACATCCTAAGTTTCTGCCTCAAATCATCAACTTTCTTTGCCTTACTAGCTAGGATGATAGGATCGGGCATCGCTTGATTTTAAAACCCAATTTTAAATCCTTCTGAATATGGCTAGAAGACTTGTTTTCTGAATATGTCTTCTTGTGTCTCTTCTGAATCTTTTTAAAACTTATACTATCTTTTGTAATCACTCGCAACCATCCCACACTCGACTATTGCTATTGGTGAAAACTGTTGTTACCGTTGACTTAATTATCACAGTGTCGTTGGCCCTTGTACGACTGAAATTAACTTAATTTATGCAGCAGTTTCCCCAAGAACAAATAAGAAAAATTAACTGATGCGGAAGCCAAGGATAAGGGCATAAGAAATAAACTAGACTGAGAGCAGCAAAACAAGAGGTCTGCTGAATCAGCCTACCAGGATTAGCAAATCAAACTAAACCATCAACATATGTAAATAGAGAAAATGGTTCCTTGTAATTTCAAAGAAGGTTGAAGGTCAAAATTTATTTTTACCCTTTGTAGGGTTCTGAATTCTTGTGACTCTTATATAGATGAACTACTTAATTGAAAATTTGCATGTAGTTTGTTATTGTTTATTAATATTGATCACATGGATTATTCGATCGAAACCCGAGTTTGTAAGCCATTCTTGATCACATGGATTATTCGTCAAAGTTTGAACTTCCCAAATCAGCACTTGATCAGCCCATCAACAGTTCTAGTACCGATCATGTTGATGATGGTGGTGAATTAGTCGTATGCCTTTCAATCTTCGAATTCAGCCAACTCTCAGTCACTGATCAAGATGAGAGGACGAAAGAACTCCACAATAAAGTAGGTGAAGATGTTACAGTGGAGCAACTACCAGAGGAAACTGAAGACGGTTTCAGACTCAGAACATTTACAGAGCTCCTCAACAAACTCCCCTTCTCTCACCAGGCGCTTTTCCTTTCCACAGTTATATAGAAATTCATGAGCGAAAGGCGATTTGAAGAGCTAATTTTTGTGTTCAAAACTCAACTAGATGTCAATGATCAACAACAACAGATTGGACAAGTACTGGATCATTTTACAGTGGACAATATCCAGCATGCCCCTGAGGAAACAGAGGAGAATTCCATAATCAGAACATTCACAGAGCTGGCTAAGGACCATGCTGACCATATTTATACTCATCCAGCTTGGGAAGATATTAAAAGACGCAAAAATACACACAAGGTGCAAAAAAAATGTGTCAAACATCCTAACATTATTGCTACTCTAGCGCTTCACTTCGTTCCATAAACAGTAAAGAAAGTCTGAATTGCAGTGAGTAGTAGGAGTATAACAGCAGCTAAAGCAGACAAGAAAGACCATGGAGTATTGAAATACTTGGATCTGAAACCTGCCCATCGCACATGCCACATATTTCGATGGTACTCATTCACTTCCTTGAACAACTTCCATAAATAACCCTCACCGACATCTAAAGGCACACCTTTGCCAAGGTTTTGGAAGAAATGAACAACCTCTTCATCAGTTCCAAGATAATTCTCGATAATGTTCTTGTCGCAGAGAAACGATACGTCTGCTGGAGTGCGGATCAGGCAACTCATGAATGCGGCATAAGTTGTCACATGCTTTGAGCAATAAGAGTAGCATTGTTCAAATGCTACAAAATTCATCAACAGATGAGTAAGAAGATCGTCGATTACTATGTGTGGAATTTCCAGCACTCCATTGCAAAATCTTACGTCTAAGAAGCTCACTGCCTCCCTTGTCTTGAACTTAATTCCAGCTAGACGAAGCTTTTTGGCTGATTGGATACATTCAATCGGTGGAACAGGCTCCTCTTGAGGTGAATGATTAGGGATAAAACTCCAGCGGAGTAAATGGAGTAAATGTTTTGCTTCACCAGCAGCACTGAAATCCTGATCTAACACTTGACCAGGTCTTTGTAATGCATGGTTAAAGAATGTCAAGGCAAGTTCGGCAAGGGATTTGTCACTATCTTCTCTTGAGGCTTTTGATTCATCAAATAAGTCTTGAAGAACAAAGAAAGGAATTTGATTCTCAAAACGAAAAAGATCTCGTATGATATTAGCGAATATGAATTTCAATTTAAAGATGGGGTCGTACTCGTATTCATGACCTAGTGACAATCCTCCAAGTCTGCAAAAGAGTTCAATAGTGAAGAGACCATCCAACACCATCATCTGAACTAGATCATAACTGCTTAAGCTGAGGGTCTCCGAATAGCACCCTCTTATATCTGCTTCCTTTGCTGCCACCACTTGCCGATAGTAATCTAATGTTGGGCCGTTTGGAGGTGTTCGAGCAAGCAGTTCGCCAACGATTCGCCATTTGTGTTGCTGTATCATCTCCAAATGTTGATCACCGCAGTGATATGGACCACTGGAGACAATATGGGGCTGGTAAGTCTTGTTGTTTATTTCCGCAAGGCATTGACGTACCTTGAAGATGCAACAAGATTCTTTTCCTGCTGATGGACGCAGAAGCCATTGTGTCGCCGCTGCTGTAGGTGAGCTTGATTGTGAGTTCATTCTTGTAGCTCTAAAGAAGAGAGGATTAGTTTTGCTAATGAAGTTGAATGAAAAAAAAGATGAAGTTAAATGAAATCTGCCACTAAAGAATTAACTTTCGAGACGAAGAGACAGGACAAACCTTTGGTGGACCATTCCATCTTCTTTTCCATGTACATTGACGTGACCAAGCCATAGTTCAGCTTCACGTGACTCTGCCTGAGCCATCCAATAACAGTTCCCGTCATTACTACAATATCTAGCTATGGGTACTAATATGATTTGTGCTCTTTAGTGCGAAGGGCGCAATTATTTGTGCTCTTTCTTTAGTGCAAAGGACGCAATTATTTGTGCTTTATATTAATAGTCACAGGGCAATAACAATAAATTGGTCGGTTTCCTCTGTAGGAATTTCAATTGCTCATCAAGCACAATTTTACTTTTTCGTGTCCTTTGCTTAATACTCTTGAGCGTGAAAGTACCAGATATTATTTCACTTTTATACATGCACACCGGTTATTCATTCGTGTCCAAAGTATGTTTTAATGAAAAAAAAAGTTGATATGTAAATAAAGAAAATGGTTCCTTGTAATTTCAAAGAAGGTTGAAGGCCAAGTTTTCTTTTTATCCTTAGGGTTCTGAATTTTTGCGAGCTTGCAGTCCTTAAACTCTTTATAAATACAATACAAAGTAGTTTATAATTAGGAAAATAGAAGAAAGAAATGAGAAGAGTTAGAATTACCAAGTCAAACTAAATCATCAGGATTAGGTTAAGTGACACAAGACCTAATACCAATATCATCAGGATTAAGTCAAGTCACGCAGGTATGGCTGAATGAATCCATGATATAAGCTTTTCACCTACATTCAGAATGACTTAAAATTATAAAATTAAGCAATGCCTATTGAATCTTAGAGCACTTCCACCCCAAAGGGCAAGGGTAAGGGTAAGGGTAAGGCAAAGGTAAGGCAAGGTTTGTCACTATTCATATGAATAGTGGAAGCCCTTGCCTTCTTTGTTTCCACCCCTAAGAGCAGTTCCAGCAGTTGCCCCTTGCCATGGCAGAGGGGGGGTAAGGCAGCCACTATTCACATGAATAGTGGCTGCCCTTGCAAAAACCAATGTTGGTTTCCAGCAGTTGCCATGGCAAAGGGCAAATACTATTCATTTTTTTGTTTTTTGTTTTTTTTTCACAAATTTGTTTACCTAAATAATTAATTTGGACAATATTTTCGGATAAAATTTTTGGGTTTCTACGTGTCAATACTATTCATATCTAATAATCGGATAAAATTTTTGGTTTCAAATTTCAGATAATTAGTAGGTATTTATAGAAAAAATTTCTAGTGTTTTTTGGTATTTATTTTATTTTTAATTCGGATTTTTTTTTCTTCATATTTTAATTGCAAAAATATTGGCTGCTGTTGGATTGGAGCAGAAAATCACGATTGGAGTGCCCAGACGACGCCACGTGTCCTAGAGTCGTTGGCGCAGCCAGGGCTAACGTTGTGATGCAGTGGAACAAATACAAAAGATAATTGTGAGCACACTTAACTCTGTTGATTCTAAGCGAAAAATCTCAATCTTCATTCAATAACAAAACATCAATTCCCCTTTCTTACAATTTCATGCATTATTTATAGGTGCCTCTCAATCAAGATGAGATAACTCCTCATAACTCCTCATAACTCTCCTAAACCTTTCATATCCCAACTTCCCTCCTAGTGATAACTTCACATTAAATCTCCCTATAACTCACAAAGATGAAAAGACTCTCTATAACTTCATTCATGAACCTAGATAACTCCTACGTACGAAGAGACACTTATTTAATATAGGTTATTAAGACTTTCCTCATGCTTGAATGTGATCCCAATGGTCCATGTATGTGTTTACTAAACTCGCTGCATCATCCTCCCCGGGTTGGCAAAAATTCGCCCTCGAATTTATGCCTTCTCGGATTAAAATCATGATCATTGATTGTTGGTCTTCAAACTGAAATCTCCCACTCCAAAGAAATAAATATTTTGAATATTTGAATATTCTCCAATTGTGTGAATTCTCCATGGCCAATCTCTTAACCCAGATATTCTGAATTATGGTATCAACCAAAGTGGCTGCACTACGATGACTGAAATTTTCAACCCTCATGAAATCAATATATTCAACAACTTCGAAAGTATCATGAGAGTTGAATAAAGCAATGGAATCATCGACATTTGCAATATGAAGGTTGACATAATTTTTCACAACTTCTTCAATGCATTCCATTTGTTTCGGTTTCGTGTCAAAAACCTTCTCAACTGTAAAATAATAATCACAACAAATTTCGCAAGAACCATCTGAACATCGATCAAATACTGGAGGGAGATCCAAATCGAATAAATGATCAAATGTATGATCGCCACTAACCATTTCTGATAACAGTTGATGTAGATTTGACTAACTACACAACTGGCGTGTAGTTCCTTCCCAGGATTTCAGTTTTGCAATTGAATCCTGCTCTGATACCAACTGATGCAGCGGAACAAATACAAAAGATAATTGTGAGCACACTTAACTCCGTTGATTCTAAGAATACCCGGAATTAAAACTCTAATATGTTAATTCTGAGAATAACCAGGAAAAGAGTAAAGAGATGAGAGAAAAATCTCAATCTTCATTCAATAACAAAACATCAATTCCCCTTTCTTACAATTTCATTCATTATTTATAGGTGCCTCTCAATCAAGATGAGATAACTCCTCATAACTCTCCTAAACCTTTCATATCCCAACTTCCCTCCTAGTGATAACTTCACATTAAATCTCCCTATAACTCACAAAGATGAAAAGACTCTCTATAACTTCATTCATGAACCTAGATAACTCCTACGTACGAAGAGACACTTATTTAATATAGGTTATTAAGACTTTCCTCATGCTTGAATGTGATTCCAATGGTCCATGTATGTGTTTGCTAAACTCGCTGCATCACGTTGGCGATGATGTCAGCGCGCCCTCGTTTTGGAACTGGGGCTCAACTTGCCCTCGGGCCAGCCCAGGTCGCTGGGTCCCGCCTCCTGCCCGGGCTTCATTTTGTTGCTGGGAAATGAATTTGTATAAAGATTTGGTGTGGAAAGTGAATAATATTTGTATGTATTTATAGAAAAAAAAATTTAGAATTTTTTGATTTTTTTTTCCACATTTTTTCAATTTTTTTAAACCAAAAAATGGACAGTTGTTGGATTGGATAAGATTTTTGGATCGGAGGCTCTAGGAGAAGCCACATGGCTTGTAGCCATTGGTTTCTGGCAGTTGTGTGTTAGCACAAGAAATTCAAATTTTTTTTACCTTTGGCGTGTGCATTCCACGTGCCAATAGTAACATAAAAATTGAATTTCTTGCGCTGATGTCAGCAGCCCGAAGGCAAGAGAACAGGCCATATCTCCCCATGGGATTGCCTGGGCTCCTGGGACCCACCCCTTACCCAGGCTGGACTTGGTGCACTGGAGCTGCTTCCCAGGCCTAGGGCCCCCTCCTGCCTGGGCTGGCCTCTTGCGCTGGAGATGCTCTTATTACAGAGAAACTCCCGCTTTCTAAGGACCTAAAAAAAAAAGAAGTAAATGAAAGATATGCATCCATGATCATCATTAGCTCTAATGAGTGTTTCTAATACATTTTGGTGATCCTAACATCACATTATTGCTAGTACGTACTCTAGTGCTTCTTCCCAGGTTTCGGCCCATAAACAGCAAAGAAGGCCTGAATTGCAGTGAGTAGTAGGAGTATAACAGCAGCTAAAACAGACAGGAAAGACCATGGAGTACCAAAATACTTGAATCTTAAACCTTCCCATCGCACATGCCACATATTTCTATGGTACTCATTCACGTCCTTGAACAACTTCGATAGATTACCCTCACCAATATTTAAAGGCACATCTTTGCCAAGGTTTTTGAAGAAATGAACAACCTCCTCATCAGTTCCAAGATAATTCTCGACAATTTCTTGTCGCAGAGAAATGATACGTCTTCAGGCGTGCGGATCAGACAACTCATGAATGCAGCGTAACTTGTTACATCCTTTGAGCAATGAGAGTAGCATTGTTCAAATGCTACAAAATTCATCAATAAATCAGTCCGTAGATTGTCGATTACTATGTGTGGAATTTCCAGCATTCCATTGCAAAATCTTATCTCTAAGAAGCTCACTGCCTCCCTGGTCTTGAACTTAATTCCAGCTTGACGAAGCTTTTTGGCTGACTGGATAAATTCAATGGAAGGAGAAGTATTTCCCTTCCTTCCTGCTAAACTTTTGCAAAGGTACTCTTCTTGTTTGTTATGAGACGAGGAAAGCAAAAGTTCGCCCTCCCTTTTGGTATTCTCATATCATAATCTCTGATTTATGAATAAATGTCTATTATGTGTGTTTCCTAATTTCCAAAGGGATATGATGTCCTCTATCTTTTTGTCTGCAATCAAAGCTCATAGCTTAGTCACCATGAGTGGCAGTCTAAGGTTGAAATTGGATAAGCTAGCTATTGAAGAAACTTATGTCCACAGTCCACAACATGCAGAACAATTACCTGCAGATTTCATTTGATGATTTTATAAGTTCTTCTAAATATAGGTGTAGACTTACTCTTGTTCCATATATAATGCTATTCCAATACAATCTATTTTAAAGATGGTCATCTCCATAGTTTTTCATGCTAAATAAAGTCCAATACAATCTTATGTTACTACTTGAAGCTTTCACTTTCTAAAATATGTAATTAGTTTGATGCTGCCACCAGATATATATCCCTTGAACCGTTGATGGAAGCAAGGAGATAACAATAATTTGCATTTTGATTGAGCTCCTGCAGTACATTGAATGACCAACCAGTCCCCACATCCTAAGTTTCTGCCTCAAATCATCAACTTTCTTTGCCTTACTAGCTAGGATGATAGGATCGGGCATCGCTTGATTTTAAAACCCAATTTTAAATCCTTCTGAATATGGCTAGAAGACTTGTTTTCTGAATATGTCTTCTTGTGTCTCTTCTGAATCTTTTTAAAACTTATACTATCTTTTGTAATCACTCGCAACCATCCCACACTCGACTATTGCTATTGGTGAAAACTGTTGTTACCGTTGACTTAATTATCACAGTGGCGTTGGCCCTTGTACGACTGAAATTAACTTAATTTATGCAGCAGTTTCCCCAAGAACAAATAAGAAAAATTAACTGATGTGGAAGCCAAGGATAAGGGCATAAGAAATAAACTAGACTGAGAGCCGCAAAACAAGAGGTCTGCTGAATCAGCCTACCAGCATTAGCAAATCAAATTAAACCATCAACATATGTAAACAGAGAAAATGGTTCCTTGTAATTTCAAAGAAGGTTGAAGGTCAAAATTTATTTTTACCCTTTGTAGGGTTCTGAATTTTTGTGACTCTTATATAGATGAACTACTTAATTGAAAATTTGCATATAGTTTGTTATTGTTGATTAATATTGTACTTCCTCTAGGAACAAGTTACGGCCAGAGCTTTCTTCGATCGAAACCCGAGTTTGTAAGCCATTCTTGATCACATGGATTATTCGTCAAAGCTCGAACTTCCCAAATCAGCACTTGATCAGCCCATCAACAGTTCTAGTACCGATCATGTTGATGATGGTGGTGAATTATTCCTATACCCTTCAATCTTCGAATTCAGCCAACTCTCTGTCACTGATCAAGATGAGAGGACGAAAGAAATCCACAATAGTAGGTGAAGATGTTACAGTGGAGCAACTCCCAGAGGAAACTGAAGACGGTTTCAGACTCAGAACATTTACAGAGCTCTTCAACAAACTCCCCTTCCCTGACCAGGCGCTTTTCCTTTCCACAGTTATATAGAAATTCATGAGCGAAAGGGGATTAGAAGAGCTAATTTTTGTGTTCAAAACTCAACAAGATGTCAATGATCATCAACAACAGATTGGACAAGTACTGGATCATTTTACAGTGGACAATATCCAGCATGCCCCTGGGGAAACAGAGGAGAATTTCATAATCAGAACATTCACAGAGCTGGCTAAGGACCATGATGACCATATTTATACTCATCCAGCTTGGGAAGATATTAAAAGACGCAAAAATACACACAAGGTGCAAACAAAAAAGTGCAAACATCCTAACATTATTGCTACTCTAGTTCGTTCCATAAACAGTAAAGAAAGTCTGAATTGCAGTGAGTAGTAGGAGTATAACAGCAGCTAAAGCAGACAAGAAAGACCATGGAGTACCAAAATACTTGAATCTAAAACCTTCCCATCGCACATGCCACATACTTCTATGGTACTCATTCACGTCCTTGAACAACTTCCATAGATAACCCTCGCCAATATCTAAAGGCACATCTTTGCCAAGGTTTTGGAAGAAATGAACAACCTCTCCATCAGTTCCAAGATAATTCTCGATAATGTTTTTTTCGCAGAGAAACGATACGTCTGCTGGAGTGCGGATCAGGCAACTCATGAATGCAGCATAAGTTGTCACATGCTTTGAGCAATAAGAGTAGCATTGTTCAAATGCTACAAAATTCATCAACAGATCAGTACGAAGATCGTCGATTACTATGTGTGGAATTTCCAGCACTCCATTGCAAAATCTTACGTCTAAGAAGCTCACTGCCTCCCTTGTCTTGAACTTAATTCCAGCTAGACGAAGCTTTTTGGCTGATTGGATACATTCAATCGGTGGAACAGGCTTCTCTTGAGGTGAATGATTAGGGATAAAACTCCAGCGGAGTAAATGGAGTAAATGTTTTGCTTCACCAGCAGCACTGAAATCCTGATCTAACACTTGACCAGGTCTTTGTAATGCATGGTTAAAGAATGTCAAGGCAAGTTCGGCAAGGGATTTGTCACTATCTTCTCTTGAAGCTTTTGATTCATCAAATAAGTCTTGAAGAACGAAGAAAGGAATTTGG
This sequence comes from Prunus avium, assembly GCF_002207925.1. The sequence goes on along the minus strand of NW_018922165.1, from coordinate 144,435 downwards.
TTCTCAAAACGAAAAAGATCTCGTATGATATTAGCGAATATGAATTTCAATTTAAAGATGGGGTCGTACTCGTATTCATGACCTAGTGACAATCCTCCAAGTCTGCAAAAGAGCTCAATAGTGAAGAGACCATCCAACACCATCATCTGAACTAGATCATAACTGCTTAAGCTGAGGGTCTCCGAATAGCACCCTCTTATATCTGCTTCCTTTGCTGCCACCACTTGCCGATAGTAATCAAATGTTGGGCCGTTTGGAGGTGTTCGAGCAAGCAGTTCTTCAACGATTCGCCATTTGTGTTGCTGTATCATCTCCAAATGTTGATCACCGCAGTGATAAGGACCACTGGAGACAATATGGGGCTGGTAAGTCTTGTTGTTTATTTCCGCAAGGCATTGACGTACCTTGAAGATGCAACAAGATTCTTTTCCTGCTGATGGATGCAGAAGCCATTGTGTCGCTGCTGCAATTGTGAGAACAGGATCTCTTCCTCCATTAGCTGTTGGTGAGGTTGATTGTGAGTTCATTTTTGTAGCTCTAAAGAAGAGAGGATTATTTTAGCTAATGAAGTTGAATGAAAAATAGATGAAGTTAAATGAAATCTGCCACTAAAGAATTTACTTTCGAGACGAAGAGACAGGACAAACCCTGGTGGACCATTCCGTCTTCTTTTCCATCATACACGTACTCCGTCCGTACATTGACGTGACCTGAGCCATCCAATAACAGTTTCCGTCACTACTACAATATCTGGCTATGGGTACTAATATTATTTTTTATAGAGAAGCGATTTCAATTGAAGAGAAAAAACAAGCCACAAAAGGTCCTCGATTAACACATCCTGAATGAGTCCAGGAGCATCCCAAACCCAAGAGGAAGTATTAGCTTCTCTAGTGACAAAACAAATAGAAACGACAGACAACTCCTTAATCAACGACAATCATCAATCAGCATACCCACATGGGCGTGATCATCCCTGCGTACTAATATTATTTGTACTCTTTAGTGCAGAGAGCACAATTATATTAACAGTCACATGGCAATCATAATAAATTGACCGCTTTTCTCTACAGGAATTTCCGTTGTTTACTTCCGCAAGGCATTGACGTACCTTGAAGATGCAACAAGATTCTTTTCCTGCTGATGGACGCAGAAGCCATTGTGTCGCCGCTGCTGTAGGTGAGCTTGATTGTGAGTTCATAGATCAGCTTCACGTGACTCTGCCTGAGCCATCCAATAACAGTTCCCGTCACTACTACAATATCTAGCTATGGGTACTAATATGATTTGTGCTCTTTAGTGCCAAGGGCGCAATTATTTGTGCTCTTTCTTTAGAGCAAGCCCACCCTTGAAGGCTAAGGTAAGGCAAGGGCTGCCACTATTCACGTGAATAGTGGCAGCCTTGCCTTTTTTGGTTCCATCCCAAAAGGCTAGGGCTAGGGCAAGGGCAAGAAAGAAAAAAAAAGATTATGCAACAAAATATAAACAATTTATAAAGTGAATAAAATTGTTATGTATTTATAGGAAAAACATCTATAATTTTTTGGTATTTTTTATAAAAAAAAATTGAATTTTTTCGATCTTTTTTTTTTTTTTGTGCTCACTGACGTTAGCGCCTTCGGGCTTGAGCCCAGGCAGGATTTGCCCGTGGGCTTTCCCAGGTTAGTGGGTCCCATGCCTTGCCCAGGCTTGAGGCTGCGCGCTGGAGGGCCTAACCTTGGCTTGGGAGGCCTGTTGCCCGAGTTTGTGTAGAGCGCTGGACTTGCTCTTAGTGCAAAAGACGCAATTATTTGTGCTTTATATTAATAGTCACATGGAATCACAATAAATTGGTCGGTTTCCTCTTATAGGAATTTCAATTGCTCATCAAGCACAATTTTACTTTTTCGTGTCCTTTGCTTAATACTCTTGAGCATGAAAGTATCAGATATGATTTCACTTTTATACATGCACACGGATTATTCATTTGTGTCCAAAGTATGTTTTAATGAAAAAAAAAAAATTGATATGTAAATAAAGAAAATGGTTCCTTGTAATTTCAAAGAAGGTTGAAGGCCAAGTTTTCTTTTTATCCTTAGGGTTCTGAATTTTTGCGAGCTTGCAGTCCTTAAACTCTTTATAAATACAATACAAAGTAGTTTATAATTAGGAAAACAGAAGAAAGAAACGAGAAGAGTTAGAATTACCCAGTCAAACTAAATAATCAGGATTAAGTTAAGTGACACGAGACCTAATACCAATATCATCAGGATTAAGTCAAGTCACGCAGGCATGGTTGAATGAATCCATGATATAAGCTTTTCACCTACATTCAGAACGACTTAAAATTATAAAATTAAGCAATGCCTATTGAATTTAGAGCACTTCCACCCCAAAGGGCAAGGGTAAGGCAAAGGTAAGGTTTGTCACTATTCACACGAGTATGAAAGCCCTTGCCTTTTTTGTTTCCACCCCTAAGGGCAAGGGCAAGAGCAATTACTATTCAATTTAATTTATTTTCTATTTTTTATAATTACCATTAATTTTGAAAAGATTTTTGGTTGCCACATGTCACTATTTATTATAAAATTCTCATCTCAAATTACAAATAAAATTTTGGGACAAAATTTTCGGATAAGATTTTCGGTTGCCACGTGTCCATATTTATCATAAAATTCACATCTCAAATTTCAGATAAAATTTTTAGGTAAGATTTTCAGTTGCCATGTGTCCATATTTATTATAAAATTCACATCTCACTCATCATACAACTGAAATACCTACTCACTCATCATACAACTGAAATACTCCCGGTCCTCATAGTCCGACACAATCGAGTACAAGGACGACTCAATCATTGGCGGAGGCAGTTCCACCGGATCACGACTTGGGGGAGTATTTTCCTTCCGAGGATGTAATAGTGCCATTATTTCCAACACAGAACGCACCACTGGAACTGACTACGGGCATTGTTCACTTGACGAGCCATGTGTAATGGTTTTCCTTTTTTTTTGTTTTGCCTTGAATAATCTATTAAATAAATGAAATTGGAAATGCAAGAAATATAAATAAATAAAAATATATTAAATCGAATACAATGGCTTTTTTTTTTTACCTCATCGCCAAGATTTTGAGCGCTTTGAATGTTTGTCCACGACCCTCCGGCTTCGATGGAAGAGGAATAGAATTTTGTAGTAGAAAATTTGGTGTGGAAAGTGAAAAATATTGGAAGAAGATTTGGTGTGGAAAGTGAATAATATTGGTAGGTATTTATAGAAAAAAAAAATTAGAATTTCTTGATCTTTTTTACAAATTTTTTCGAATTTTTTAAACCAAAAAATGGATAGTTGTTGGTGTTGCGTCCATTCAGCTGCACCAAAATGGATTCAGCTGCATCCTTAACTTGTGATACTCGCAAGTGCACGAGCCGTTCGGTAGTATAGCATATGTAAGTGCGAGGTCGATTCCACAGGGATTGGTGATTGAATAATCCAATTCAGTTTTCCTACACAAAACATAAAAACAAGAAAGAAAATAAATAAAACAAGAAAGAAAGAAAATAAAATAACTCAAGCAGATAAGTTCCCAAGTTCAATTAGATTAACGGATTGATTCTAGCTAAAGTATGATTAAGCCATGGTGT
>NW_018922165.1:96837-139881 GCF_002207925.1 Prunus avium | reverse complement strand
GTTTGAGAGCTCCCCCCCTTGGGGTGTGTTTTGAAGCTTGAAGACTTCTCTATTTATAGGGCTAAGAGGGAGAAACATCATGATGAATTCCCACACCATCCTTCATCTTTTGCTGCTGCACCTCAAGCTTTCTTCACATGGGTTCAAAGGTGATCAGTTGTGGCTGCCTTTTGCTGCCAACCCATGTGGTCTTCTTTTGGTTGCTAAACAAAAACGAGTTTTCTGAACCAGGCTTGGTGTAGGAAGGCCAGAGGTTTCAACACGTATCCAATGGGGCTCAAATTTGGATATGTTATACTAGACACCCATTGGAACAACTTCTATGAAGAAAGTATTCCCATCTGAGTAGCAAAAGTGTACGTTTCGGGTCTTGCAAGTTGACTGTTCGCAGTAGACTGGAACTGACTTCATTTCATTTCTTTCCTTTCTTTTTGCTTCACATGCATGCACATGCTTTTGCCAAAGCCTTTTGCCTTGTCAAGCTCTCTCTCCAACTCAAAACCTGATCTCCAGCTCCAAAGTGATCTGCCAATTCAATTCCCATGTTCAAAGGCTGAAGCAAAATGCCTCTCATCATTCCTCATTCTTCTCTCTCCTTTCCACCATGGCACTTTAACCTTTGTCTCTTCCTTGTCCCCTTTGCCATGATGTATTTTTGTCTTCACAAATATGCTCTTTGTCTCAGAAAATCCCACTTAACTAAAGTAATTTATTGTTACCAAATGGCATGGTAACAAGTAGAAATAAGATGGCATCAAGTGGAGGTGAAAGCTGGCCCAAGACAGATTTCAGAGCTGTGGTAACATGATGGATCAGATGGATAGGCTATACTTGTCCAATGGAGCTCATATTTGGATATGTTGTAGTCAACATCCATTGGAACAAGTTTCATGAAGATCTTCACCTCATCCGAGCACCAGAGTATGCTGATTTAAGGCCAAGAAGTTGACCTACGAAAATGAACAAAAACAGAATTTATAACCAATAAAACACTTTTATTTCATTTTCATTCTAACCAAGGTAAAATCTATGAAAACAATTGAATTTCTTGCGCTGACGTCAGCAGCCCGAAGGCAAGAGAACGGGCCATATCTGCCCATGGGATTGCCTGAGCTTGTGGGACCCACCCCTTAGACGGGCTGGACTTGGCGCGCTGGAGCTGCTTCCCGGGCCTAGGGCCCCCTCCTGCTTGGGCTGGCCTCTTGTGTTGGAGATGCTCTTATTACAAAGAAACTCCCGCTTTCTAAGGACCTAAAAAAAAAAAGTAAATGAAAGATATGCATCCATGATCATCATTAGCTCTAATGAGTGTTTCTAATACATTTTGGTGATCCTAATATCACATTATTGCTAGTACGTACTCTAGTGATTCTTCCCAGGTTTCGGCCCATAAACAACAAAGAAGGCCTGAATTGCAGAGAGTAGTAGGAGTATAACAGCAGCTAAAACAGACAAGAAAGACCATGGAGTACCAAAATACTTGAATCTTAAACCTTCCCATCGCACATGCCACATATTTCTATGGCACTCATTCACGTCCTTGAACAACTTCGATAGATTACCCTCACCAATATTTAAAGGCACATCTTTGCCAAGGTTTTTGAAGAAATGAACAACCTCCTCATCAGTTCCAAGATAATTCTCGACAATTTTTTTGTCGCAGAGAAATGATACGTCTTCAGGCGTGCAGATCAGACAGCTCATGAATGCAGCTTGTTACATCCTTTGAGCAATGAGAGTAGCATTGTTCAAATGCTACAAAATTCATCAATAAATCAGTCCGTAGATTGTCGATTACTATGTGTGGAATATCCAGCACTCCATTGCAAAATCTTATCTCTAAGAAGCTCACTGCCTCCCTTGTCTTGAACTTAATTCCAGCTTAACGAAGCTTTTTGGCTGACTGGATAAATTCAATGGACGGAGAAGTATTTCCCTTCCTTCCTGCTACGAACTTTTGCATTGCCTTCCTTGTTCCTTCTAGAGGCTTTTTGGCATACTTAATCAACTGAACTAATGGACGAACATTTCGAGACTCTTCTTGAGGTGAATGATCATAGGGTTTAGCGATAAAACTCCAGCGGAGTAAATCCAGTAAATGTTTTCGTTCAACAGTAGTAAAGTCCTGATTTAACACTTGCTCTGGGGTTTCTACTGCATAACGAAAGAAGTCTAAAGCAAGTTTGGCTAAGGATGAGTCACTATCTTTTCTTGAAGGTTTTGATTCATCAAATAGTTTTTGAAGAAGGAAGAAAGGAATTTGATTCTCGAAACGAAAAAGATCTCGTAAGATATTAGCGAATACCCATGCCATGTTAAAGATGGGATCGTCTGGATCACTTGGCGACAATTTTCCTACTTTGCAAAAGAGTTCAATAGCGAAGAGACCATCCAACACCATCACCTCAACTAGATCATGACTGCTTAAGCTGATGGTCTCCGAATAGCACCCTCTTATTTCTTCTTCCATTGCTGCAACCACCTGCTGATAGTGATCAAGTGTTGGGCCGTTTGAAGGTGTTCGAGCAAGTAGATCGCGAAGAAATTTCCATTTGTGTTGCTGCATCATCTCCAAACGTTGATCTCCATAGTGATATGGACCACTGGAGACAATATGGGGCTGGTAAGTCTTGTTGTTTATTTCCACAAGGCATTGACGTACCTTGAAAATGCAACAAGACTCGTTTCCTGCTGATGGATGCAGAAGCCATCTTGTTTCCTGGATTCTTTGGTCCAATGGTGTTGTCTGGATATTGGTTGTCGCTGCAATTGTGATGACAGCATGATCTCTTCCTCCAATAGCTGTTGGCGAGTTTGATTGTGAGTTCATTATTGTAGCTCTAAAGAAGCGAGGGTTATTTTAGCTAATGAAGTTGAATGAAAAATAGATGAAGTTAAATGAAATCTGCCACTGAAGAATTAACTTTCGAGACGAAGAGACAGGACAAACCTTGGTGGACAATGCCAGCTTCTTTTCCATCATAAATAACAGCTTCATGTTTCTTTTTTTTTTTAAAGATAAACAATTTCAATTGAAGAGAAAAAACGAGTTACAAAAGGTCCTCGATTAACACATCCTGAATGAGTCCGGGAGCATCCCAAACCCAAGAGGAAGTATTAGCTTCTCTTCTAGGAACAAAACAAATAGAAACGACGGACAACCCCTTAATCAAGAAACGACAATCATCAATCAGCATACCCACATGGGAGTGATCATCCCTCGTACTAATATTATTTGTACTCTTTTGTGCAAAGGTTGCACAATTATTGGTGCTTTATATTAACTGTCACAGGGCAATCATAATAAATTGGTGGGTTTTCCACCACTCATGAAGCATAAGTTTACTTTTTTTCGTGTCCTTTGCTTAATACTTTTTAGCACGAAAGTATTAGATCTGATTTGACTTCTATACATGTACACCGATTATTCATTCGTGTCCAAGGTATTTTTTAATGAAGAAAAAAAAATTATTTAAAAAAGAAAACCTAAACCAACTTTTTTTTTTCTCTCTCTCACCACCGCCAGCTTTTCTTTTTAAAATTAATTTTAAATGATTTTCTTTATATTTAACAGAATTTGGATGGAATGAATCATATTGCCTAACAAATACAAACACAATGATCAAATTGACCAAATTGATAACACATGGATTAAATTTACCGATTGAATTAAACACAATGAACATTTTAACATTTAAGCCATAATTATATATATGAAAATCCATCATCATGAGTCTTTTTCAAAGACTTTAACAGAGGATGTAAGACGCACAATTTGGGAACAGCAAATCTTAACCTGTGCAAGATATTGCAAAGATTTTGATGGGAATATCACAACGCAATTATGCGATGGATGTACTGATTTTCGACACGTGTCATGAGTCCAATGGTGCTAATGGCCAAAGAATCTTTAGGTGGGCCACACGCCTAGTCTCCTGAGGCCCGAATAATTAGAAAACGACATTTTCTCTATCATTTCTTCCACATGTGACTTTTTTCATTATGTTTGTTTACCCGAAAAAACAAGAAGAGAAATGCTAGCGATCTTCTCTCTTACCTTCTCTTTTTTTTGCTTGACATGTGTCATTCTCCTTACACTTAAAATAATGTCATTAATACATTAAACAACGTCATTCTATTGCATAATGAAAAAAGTCTAAGCCTGACGTTAAAAAAAAGGGACATTTCCTCTTTTTTTTTTAAACAGACATTTAAAAAAAAATTAATTGATGTTAAAAAAAAATTAATTGACGTTAAAAAAAAAAATTAATGAGGTGGTAAGAAAGTTGTGAAATTTTTTTGGATAAATTGAATACGGTAAACTTGGAAAGCAAAAGTTAGCTTGTATAATATATTAATGATATTGTTTTAAGTGTAAGGAGAATGACACATATCAAGCAAAAAAGGGAGAAAGTCCGAAAAAGAAGATTAGAAAGAAGGTTGCTAGCATTGCCCCATAGGCTTGCGGCTTTTACACGGCGGGCTAATACTTCCTCTTGGGCTTGGGATCCTCCAGGGCTCATTCGGATATGTTAATCGAGGACCTTTTGTAACTTGTTTTTATCCCTTCAATTCAAATCGTTGCTCTCAAAAAAAAAAAAAAAAACTCAACGACATATCTGAAAATTGTTATTTAATCTTCTATAAAATACAATACAATACTAGTCTTACTCTGCACACAGTACATGAGAACAATTGGGATGGCATAATCTCATGCACAAGAATCAATTGAGGGCTGCCTGATCACTTTTCAGAATCAAATTGAAGGCTGAATGATCAAGAAAGCTGTGGTACTTCTTATATAAACCTCTTGCACTTGTTAATTTCTTCTTCTTTTAAATATATATATATCAGTTAATGTGTCTGCATTAGAAATCTTAGAGAAACCAGCTATTGCGAAAGCTCAAAATTTTCAGGTAAGGTTCGGATTAAATTGAGTTTATTTGTATCTGTCTTACACGAAAAGACACTTAAAATAATGCTTGACTTACCACATTTGTAATTTCTGTACTTGTTTTAGGACTAACGACTAAGAATTTCTACGAAACCAGAGTTTGCAAGTCTTTCTCCGCGTCGATTATCAATGTTTGTGTTCCCAAAACCAGCCCATGAGCCCAATACCAGTTCTGCTGATGCTGCGGATGCTACTGAACTACTCTTGAATCTTTCAATCTTTGGGTTCAGCCAACTCTCTGCCTCTGATCAACATGAGAAGACGAAAGAAATCTATAAAAAAAGTAGTTGAAGATGTTGTAGTGGAGCAACTCTCGGACGAAAGTAAAGGGGATTTCAGACCCAGAACATTCACCGAGCTATTCAAGAAACTTCCCTTCCCTGACCAGAACCATTTCCTGTCCACAGTTATAAAGAAATTCAAGCGCCAGAGGCAAATTGGCGAGTTGATTTCTTGGTTTACTACCGAACTTGAGCCCAATGATCAACAACAACTGATTGGAAAAATGATTCATGTCAAAGCTGATGATGAAACCAATGACGGTTTCAGGCTGAGAAGATTTACTCAGCTTTGTAAGGATTATACTGACTATGTTTATATGCATTTTGTCGCCTGCAGGGAAGAATATAGCACGAAACCAAAACATACACAACAGACATCCGGTACTCATGAAGGTGGTTTGGATTGGCAGTCCCGTTTTAATGAGTTTTTCTTAGGTTTCTCAATTATATGGTTCAAGGGACAAAGCTCCCATGGTCAATGGCAGCTGATTGACCAACTCTGTGATGGAGTTAAAGGTGTTATGGCTGAGAAGCTCGCAGACGAAAGCGACGCAGATTTCAAACTCAGAAGATTCACAGAGCTATGTAAGAAAGTGGTTGACTTTGGTGTCCAAGTCCACTTCCTTGACAAAGCTGAAGAGCAGCTGCTGCACAAACGAAGAGATCTTCCTCATGGGGTGCTCGTTCAGCCCCAAGATTCTGCCAGTGCTGCCGAATTACTCTCGCAGCTTTCGAGTTTTGGGTTCAGCCTACTATCCCCCAACGACCAACAAGACAAGATTGAACACATCTCTAACGAACTTGCTGCCCAAGGTGTTAATAATAATATTGTCGAAAGACTTGCAGGGGAAACAGAGGAAGATTTGAGAAGGAAAACATTCGCAAAGCTGTTTAATAAAGCTCCGGTGGCTACACAAGTTCATTTATTCGAGGAGTTTACTCAAAAATTCTTTGTTGAAAGACGCTTATGCGAGTCCATTCTTTTCTTCAGGCAATTGGATTCCAAGGAGCAACAAGAAAAGATTGAAAATATGCTTGATCAGTTCATGAGGTGGGAAGGCGAAGATGTCAAAGATGTCATACTCGAGAGACTGTCCGAGGAATGCGATGAGAATTTTGGGCTCAGAAGATTTATTAAGCTGGGTAGCACATATACATTCCTTTTGGATCACTTCTTATGGGATGAAGCAAAGAAGTGGGATCTAAAAGATTTACATATGCAGACGTCAGGTAAAGAAGAGATAGAAGAAATCAAGCAGTCCCGCTATGCTGAATTTTACTTGGGATTTTCAATTATTTGGTTCAAAGCAGTATGTGCCAGTGATCCAAGAAACATCATTCAAGTATTTTTTGGTAAAGTTGGAGGAGGAGGTGATCATACAATTGAGAAACTCGTCAACGAGACTGAGGAGGATTTCCGGTTCAGAAGATTTACAGAGTCGTTTAAACAACTTCAATTCAGTTCCCAGGAGGATATTGTGAAATGTATTCAAACGACACTATTGCATGATCTAGGTGTTGGTGTTAAATTCATTATGATGGGAACTCCAAATCTAAGAGGATCAGGAGGAGTAACAGCCGCTCAAGGAGGAGGACGGGGACAAGCCAACGGTAGATGATTTGCAGCCACATGCACTTATGAAAGAAGCCTTCAAATGATAATTCAAAAGATGTGGTCAATTCCATGCATATAGCAGCACTACTCTTCTCTATTAGTTTGCCATGTCACGCCAGCATGCGTGTTTTATTTTCGTACGCAATTTTGCGTTACTCTTTCTTGTTTCTTCTTGATGAGACGAGAAATGCAAAATATCTATTATGTGTGTTTCCTAATTTCAATGGGATATTTTTACCCAAAAAAAATTTCGATGGGATATGATAAGCTCTATCTTTTTGTAATTTATGCACTGAAAGCCTATATTGGTATACTAGTCAATGTGGTTCACCACCAAAGCGGCTCCAAACATCCAGCAGGGTAGACGCGGTCCGATTTTAATTAGCTATAATGAAGGGAGAAATCAAACCAAACCATAAGGTATCTCTATGACTATGTCGTAAATATGGAATTGTACTTCGTAACATACCAACTTGCCTTCTTCCTCATTATATATCTGATGAGTTTAGTTAAAATTAATCAAAGCACTAAACTCTAACAAATGCAATTATATTTAATCAAAGACCAATCATGCATCATAATGTCATATTATTGTTTGGACTATTAATCAGATCCAAATTGGAGAGGCCTGCAATCTATTGAAAAAAAATTATGTCCACAGTCCACACCATGTAGAACAATTACCTGCGCATTTAATTTGATCAAATTTTATCCTTGTTCTTTCTTCTAAATGTAGGTGGAGACATATTCTTCTTCCATAATGCTATTCCAGTTCAATCTATTTTAAAGATGGTCATCTGCATACTTTTCATGCTAAATAAAAGTCCTAGAGCATTGTGGGTTGGAATTGGGTCCGTAGTTGACAACTAGTGATTGGAACTCTCTTCTTTTACCAAACACATACTCTGTCTAATCCCCAGTTGACAACTCCTGATCTGAATTACTTTGTTATGGTTTGTAACCTTAATGCTCTGCCAACATCAGTGTTTGGTATGATTTTTATAAGCTAGACACTTTTTCTAGTTTATCTAAGATCAAATTCGTATATGCAAGCCCTTCTGAGCATTGCAAATATTGTTGGCACTTTTATCGGACTCATTGTAATGTCTCAAGTAGATTACAGTGGTGTTTGAGGAGCTCTGTTTATGTCCAACAACCATTCCTCCTTTTTGTTCTTAGGTTGTTTATTGTTTTAAATCAAATGTATTTAGTTTGAATAGATTCGCATTTGCTTTCTTATAACCAAGGACTAAAATATCGATGCTATCGAAAATATCGGTAGTCCAAAAACTCATAAATTTCGATGGAAATATCAGGATATTATCGATATCGATAAAAATTGAATAAAAACCACGGAAATTGTAAGAAAAACTTGAAAAAATTTATTGAAACTTTGGAGGATGTTTATTTAGTCAATTATCTATTAGTTTACCACAAAAAATTGGAAGGAAATGCATTGCATGATGGGTTTAACTGATTTAAGTTGATTATATAGCGAGCTGACAAATACTGTGAGTATAGAAAATATGTAGTATTAATGAATGAAAGAAGAATAAACACACCATAATCATTTATATATAATGATTTACTACAATATTTTACACTTTATACATTGCATGGTAAGATACATGAGTGACTTAGTACCACATAGAGTTCCTATGAGGTTCAAATTTTTCACTATCTTCATCATCTCTATGTGTAGAGTAAGTGTATTGTGAAGAGTAGTGTAGAGTAAGTGTATTGTGAAGAGTAGTCATCAAATGATAAATCCCAAAATAGTTTTGCATGTAATTATTAATATGCCACCCATATGGATCCGAGATTGGTTGACATTGTTTATAAGCAAAATTATTTGAAGATTGAGTCACAGATTCTTTCCACGAGACGCTCGATTTCATCCCAAAAGGAAATGTCAAAGACTCACATTCTCATGTGAAAATCTGATTCTTGCAAAAACAGTTCAAAACAAAACAATATAAATGTACATATTTTAGCATATTATCACAAAAACATAAGCAACATGGTGGTTAAGGCGTTGGAAAAGTGAAATGACAAAGTTTTGAATCCCCTTTGCGTGTGTGCTTTGTGTTTTTTTTTCCCATTACATCGATATTTTCGATATTATAGCGATATTTTGACAAAATATTGCTTAAGTGTGAGCGAAATTATCGACATCGATATTTTCCGAAATTATCATCGATATTTATACGATATGTGTATGGATACATTCTGAAATATCCGTGACCCGAAAAAACGATAATATCCTCGATATTTCATCAATATTATCGATATTTTAGACTATGCTTGTAACAATATTATGCCTTTCAGACATAATCAACTTTGAACTTTTGTTGTACCTTATGTCCGATGTTAGTTTAAAGTTGGTGTTTCTTTTCAAGTTTTATTCCATAGCAAGTGAAATATTGAAGTCCTCTTAACTGAGGCATAGAAAAGAACTTATCCGAGCCAGATTCCCCACTTGAACCACAATGGCTTTTATTAGAGGTTAAGATCAATGAGCGCAGCACTATTTTCACATCACTTGATCACTTGTTTTCTCTTTCTAATAGAAGAGTAAAACACTAATAGTGACACGCCTAACGCATTCAAAGAGGAGGGCAGCGCCAAAACCCAAACTAAGAGCCCAAACGAACCTTTCTTGATCAACAAGTAACACATCGTAGCTAAGCATCAGCCTGCAAAAAGATTGGGGCATCGCCCAATGTTCTCCAAAAACCCACAAACACTTATGGCACATATTGGACATATATACATCTTTGTCACCACATTCAATCATCAACCACATTGTAGGGTTTTGTGAGAACATAATTAGTATAATAATTTGCACCTACTAAAAATGAATGCCCTATCTTAGCAAATTGATTGATTGAAACAACTAATTATTGTATGAATTGGACATATACCCTCCTCCTTACAACATTCCGTCATCACATACAACGTGCTTGTGAAACAATAAAAATCAATTATATTATATATGATCATCCAATATGGTATAGCTTAGTTGATTGAGCTCTTCTACCTCCATCCATATAGACACCTGAAATATTTGTGTAAACCTCTTTTCCTAATTCCTTGTACTAAACAAAAACCCTATTGTATGAATTAAACATATACAACCTCGTACTCACAATATCGAGTCATCACATACGACGTACTAGTGAGACAAAATTGGTATAACAATTGGTACATACAAAAAATTTATTTGTGACAGCAACTTATGAGGGCTGAAATTAAATCAGGAGGCGTTGCAGACCCCAAAACGTCCATTATCCATCCAAGATTTCCATAACAAGTCAGCACCTGCTCCGAAGTTTATCCAACTAAGAAACAAACAAAAGAGTAATACAACTCCGCTGGACCAATGGAACATCACCTCGTATGTCCACGTGGCAACCTGAAACCCGACTCCCGTGAACCCCACCGCACCGGATCCATACTCCAATAAATAAAGGATTAAGGAATAAATTAGATTTTTCCAAAAATGCACCAAAGTTTCCTAGTTTTCCCTCGCATTTCTCGCACAGGTCCATCTTGCTTTTAAATGCCTCCTAAAAACACACCATAATTTCCCATTTACGATTTTTGGGTATTAATATTTTTTTTTCTGTGTAATTGGTTTTAATTCTCACTCACTTCTCACTTCCGCTGAAAACCCATTTTCTTGGACTCTCTGTCTCTCCTTCTCTTCTTCTCTGTGTGAAAATGCAAACAGAAGCTCCAGCAATGGCGGGACATGAGGTCCTCCCAGTCTCACAAGGCGAGGCCTGCAACTCGTGCCCAACCTCCTCCCTCGAGAACATCGAGAAAGGTTACTGTGGAAGCGCGCCGTCATTTGACCCCAGCTGGCTCATTGACCCGAGCTGCGTCGAGATTGGTCCAAAAATCACAGAAGGGCCTCGCTCTACGGTCTTCCAAGGCTTGTGGGTCCCATTTCTTGAACTGGAACACTGTCTCTGTATCTGTTTGCTCTTTTTTTCTTGGTTATGCTTCTTGATTAGGTTGCTCACATTGTTTGCATGTTCTTGAATTGTCTTGCTTTTGGTGCTGGTTTGTTTGGTCGAGTTGGTGTCTTTGTTTTGGTTTGGTCTTTGAGTTGCTTTAGTCTTGGAATTCTGGGTCTTTCTGATAAACCCTTTTGAGGGTTTTTGATGATTTATGTGTTTTAACGAGTGTTGGTGTTTTTGGGTGTCAATTGTTAATTTCAGAGCCACATTTAGATTTTCTTTGATCTTAAAGTCCTGGCTCTCATTATTGGTAAACCCTTTATGAGTGAAAAGTGAGTTAAGGTCTCCTTGTGGTACATTTGTCATATAACTCTAATTCATTTCCAAGATTAGATTGTACATTCTTTCAAGTAAGGAAGCAGAGAGAATTTTGTGCTATTATGCTGCATATACAGAGTTTTTGTACAAATTCATAGCCTTAAATCCACAGTAAATTATAATTAGAGGGTCCTTAGTGTAACCCTTTTTAAGTTTTGCATGTTTTTCTTTCGGGTGGTCTTATATCAATGTGTTATAGTGGTTGGATCACCATTTATACTAGGAGAAGACATACACAGAACGGCATTGATGAGAATCGTTATTGAGAGAGATCATGTGGTTTTTAACTGCTTTTGGCGAATACTCCAAATTGGACGTGATCATTCTGGATTTTTCAGTCCACTCATTTGTTAGCATAGGAGGGATCAAAAACTTCATTAATGTAGGTTCGATTGATTGCGGTTGTGGATGCTCCAAAATGGGATGCAAACATTCTGCATTTGGAATCTATTCATTTATTAGCATAGGTAGGGATCAAAAATTAATTTTATTATAGGTTTTGTTGAATTGTGATCAAGGCCTCCCTTATTTCTCTGCAAGTCATCACTCTGACATGAGGCATTGAGGCGTGTAGCGTTTCTATGCTCTCAGTAGTTGCATAAATGCAATCATGACGATTATTAGCAGTACATAATGCAAGTGAGAAAATCTGTTGGCAATCTTTTAAATATTATATAGGACCGAAATATGGTTTTTAAACTATGGTTTGTTCTAGCCATCCTACATTAATCACCTAGCAAAATAGTTCAAGGAAGGAGGTATGTATTAATGTGTGGTAGATTAGAAATTTAAAATCATTGGTTACATATAGTAGGTGATATCGCTTGTTTTAATTTAGAAGCCCTGGCCATTATTTATGGTGTCTTTTATGTTTCAGTATCCTGGGGGACGAGGAGACGGGTAAGGGTAGTGAGACAGCAGGCAGGTGGGTTCAACCAACAGCATTTGCATATCATAATGAGATTATTAACGTATGGTTCGTTGGTCTTTGAGGACGTAATATCGGTTGATGAGGCCAGATTAATATTAGACTTTGAAGTTTTAATATAAAGATTAATGAAGAATAAACAGTTTTAGACTTTTAGGCATATACAGGACAGAGAGAATTATCATCTGATAATTGGTTTTTGGCAACATAATATCAGTTGATGAGACCAGATTATATTTAAAGAAGTTCTGCTATAAAGATATGTTACCAAGTCCATAGGTTTAGGCACATGCAGGACCAAGAAAATTGCATGATACAGCACAGTTTGCCAAGAATTGGTAACAAGGAGTTTTAATTATTTGGCTGCTTGGGCCAATTTGAACAGATGGAAAATAGGAGAAGACACTCTGCGATTGAGTAGAGTTGAAAAGTGTAGTGTTTGTAAAGGTCAGTATAATTTATGTGTCATCCTTCAATGCGAGGAAAAAAATTTAAAACACAGCTGTCATGATAATTATTTGGATCATAGAAGTTGCCCTACCTAGAGCGGAATGGCAACTACGTAGTGAGGAATAGCAAGTAAGGATATCTTTAGATCTTTTTAACTTGGCGAGGCCTTTTTTAGATTCATTAACTTAGTTTATTTATAGTTATCATATCTTTTATACCCGAAGGTTGAATTCCTGGAAAGCAAGCATATTCCAACGTAGATGTCACTGAGGACACAAATCTAATCTCTTTGTTGCAGTTAGTATGAAAAGCATTAATGATAAATGTCAGTAGAAAAGGTTTGTAGCAGGGTCTTGCTTCTTACGCTAAATGATTTTCTGAAACCTACTATATGAGATGGGATTTTACTCGTATTGTATGCAAAACTTAAATGGTATCATATGCTTCTTCTTTTTTTTTTTTTTTTAAATAATTTGTGTGTGTATAACTCATAAATCTGAGTGTTGTTCCATGCTGCAATGGAGGAATGTTTAGTTCTGGATGATGATAGGGTGCTGACTCTTTCAAGGCTATGTTTCTAGGTACAAATCCAAGCCTGTCGCTGTAAAAATTATAGAGCCAACCAAAGAATCAACTGAATCAAAGGAAAAATTTCAGAGAGAGGTTATACTTCTTGCAAAGGTGAAACATGACAATATTGTGAAGGTATGCTACTTATTTCCTCTTATTTGTTCTTATGCCTGCATTTTTTATAAATATATACTGTTTGTTCATCATTTCTTGGAATTGGAAAGCCTTTTCTCTCTTTTGTAAAGGACTTTAACAACTTATACCTGCCTGGTATGAGTTCTATACTATTCTGGTTCCTCAGTTCCTCGGTTTGGTTATTAGAAGAAAACATTTATGTAAATTGACCTTTTGTTTCAAGAAACATCTTTCTTCGATTTATATCAAGGTGATGAGATGAAATCGTGACCTGAGGAAATGAACACCTCTGAGATCGCTGTACTTTTGTTCCTAAATTGGTATTCAATGCCCTTTTAGCTTCTGCAAACTGGTTGCCTAAGTATTAAAGTAATGATGGTTTGGGATAATCTTTGCTTGGAGTAATACTTGTTCCCTCACGATTCCTTAAAATACTCATAATGTAACCATATATGGAACTTTTGTTACTATACTGACTGTAAGAATAAAGTATCTTTGACAAACAACTCCAGCTATACATCACTGTATGAGATTACAGTTCCTGTTTTGAGAATTTGCTAGCACTCTAAGAACTGATAGAGTATTATCTGCACGAAACCTACATATTAAGGAATGGAATCTACATATTAATACTGATGATAGTATTATCTGGAACTTTTAGTATAAATTATGGAAAGATATAGTGATGATAGTAATTTGGAAATCTACATATTAAGGAATAAAATCTCTTTTCCTTTTTGGTTTCTGTATCTTTCGGTTTCACCATGCTTCACCTCTAAATGTATCTAGATTCATATCAGTGTCACTTATTCAAGCTTGAACATCTTATGTTCATGATCAATGCCCTTAGCCCATGTGCTCATATAAGTCATTGCTCTGAAACAGTTTATTGGTGCGTGTTTTGAACCATCTCTGATGATACTTACTGAGCTTATGAGAGGTGGTACAGTTCAGAAGCATCTGCGGAACATCAGGCCGCAGACCCTAGATCTGAAGCTTTCCATAAGTTTTGCATTGGATATAAGTCGAGCTATGGAATACTTGCATGCAAATGGTATTATCCATCGTGATTTAAAGCCAGGTAATTTTTCTTTTTCCTTTTCTTTTTCTGGTTGTTCTAGTTATTTTAGTTTATTTTGATGACAGGCAACTGATCGGGCGTTTGGGTTGGCAACATATCCCGCTTGTAATTGTAAATGAGGTCCTTAGTAGATCCACAAAAATATTTAGTCATTTCTAGTTTTGAAATTTTGCCAGAATGCTATTGTTAGAATCATCCTGTTTTCTTTTAGTTTTGCGTGCTCGTCTAAGTTCTTATTCTAGATTATTAGACAATATGGTTGAAACATTGTTTATCGCAGAAATTGAGTTCTAATCTAACAAATAACCTTCTTTTCTTTCCCAGCCAATCTACTTCTTACAGAAGACATGAAGCAAATTAAGCTGGCTGACTTCGGGCATGCTAGGGAGGAGATAGCCGGTGCAATGACTAGTGAGGCTGGTACATACCGGTGGATGGCTCCTGAGGTGCAGTTTTTTGTGTTACTTTGTTCAAATTTTTATACTGCAAAAAATTTCATAATATGGCTTAATTTTTTTCTTTTTATCTGAATTAGTTATTCCACACAGAGCCACTTCCAAGAGGAGTGAAGAAGCAATATGATCACAAGGCAGATGTGTACAGCTTCTCCATAGTTCTGTGGGAGTTGCTGATGAACGAAACTCCATTCAGGGGAAGGGCTAGTATAATGGCAGCATATGCTACAGCGAAAGTAAGTCCTGTGACTGACATTTAATCATAAAATAATATTCCAGAAACCCGAAAACTGATAGCTACTGCAAGCTCTTTAACACTCCTATCTCTATTCTCTTTTAAAACTCAGCCCAATTCATTCCATGGTGCTTGATCTTTTCGAATTGCCTTAGATTTACTAAGAAACTTGTATGATTGTTTAAATTTTGGAAAGTTTGATTTTGCTGCTGATCCGATGAACTGAGTGTAACATGAAAACAATTTTTCGAAAGTTTAATGACTGTTGGTGGATTTTTCTTTTGCCATAGAAACAGATGTTCTATGATTTGCTACATTCTGTGGAAACATTTGGATGAATTTTTCGCTCTTGCTTTGCAGGCAGTACGGCCGAGCCTGGATGACATTCCTGAGAAGATCATCCCACTCTTGGAGTCCTGTTGGGCACATGACCCAAAGACCCGGCCTGAGTTCATGGAAATCACAGATTTTCTTTCCAACTTGTTCAAGGAACTGTGTTCAACTGAGGCCGAACCTCCCAAAGTCGTTGAGACTGAAGTTGAACATCCTGAGAAGTGCAATGTGAAGAAAGAAGAATCGGCAATTACCAACCATGTGATTGACAGGCCTGAAGAGAAGAAGAAGGGTAAAAGGCGAAAGAAGAGCAGATCATTAAGCTTCTTGTGGTGCTTTGTATGTAAGTGCTGGTGTGGTTGACAAGTGGCATTGTGGGTTCTGTTTTGGGTTCTTTAGGGCTGAGGGGCTCACTACACAGGCTAGGAATTGTTTTGGTTATTCTCTCACCTTTTGTAGGATACACAGAAGAACTACAGATATAGATAGGTACACACAGCCAGGGTTTCTGAGCTGAACTGTTGTTATGTAACTTGTGTTACAGACAACTGTACAGAAATTACATTGGTAGGAACCTTAGAATTAAAAAAACAAAAAAACAGACAGAGAGCTAGAGAGGGAGTTGGATACAAAGTGTTTTCCCAGTTGGATTGCTTTACAAATCAAGAGCTTAATCTTTTGTGAATTTTGATCTTTAGCAATTTATTTTTCTTCAAATTCTTCTCAAACCATTGGATTTTGTATTTCATTTTCATAGGTATGCTGGCTTGTCCCTTTAAGACTCTTAGATTTTGGAATATTTTGTTTCGTACAAGTTAATGTGATTAGTCATAATAATGACGCCCTTTCTGATGCCTGAATTGTTGGTTATGGTTAAGAACAGTAGGCTTTCAGATAAGGATCTTGTTTCCCTTTCTGTGCTGGTTGCTTAGTAGTGCTTATCTTGTGTGTTGACTAAGCGACGTCATCATTGCTAGTGGTAACTATATCCAAGTTATGTGAATTTGTAAAAACGCTTTCCGGTTCTAAAAACGCTTTGATTAGATTTTGTAGATGATTGCACGTATATGGAGTTTGCATAGGACAATATGATATGTAAGTGTTTGTATTGATTTGGGGTTTTTGCATGTTACAAAAATTGTAATAAATGTTGGACCCACATAATTAGTGTATATCGAAGATCGAGATACGTGCCATAATTTGAGTGGGATAAATATGTAACAGCAGCGGGTACTTTGATACAAGGAACAAATTTTCAGGAGGAGAAAGTGGGTCATGAATTTTTTCCGTATTCAACTAAAAACTATAGCCTTTTTTTATTAGGGTGACGTGGCCGTAAATCAAGGAGAGTTAGTAGAAGAAACCGGACAGGAGGGAGGGAGAGAGTAGAGATAAACAATAAAGAAATAAAATAAAGTAATAATGTTAAATTAAATTAATATGAAAAGGTAGCTGTCAGGATGAGTCATCGTGGTTCCTGCATCGTCACGATCTAATCCAGTGAAACGTGGACAGCTGGACACATCTACCTCGCACGTGTCTCCCCCGCCAAACCCTAACTCTTTTTGTTCCGGTAGACTACCGCCACACTGGATCACTCCGTACAGCCCCCAACCCACATATCTACTCAGCCCCCCCAAACTCAAACCCAAAGCCCCGTCCCCAAACAACGACAAAACTAAAACTAAAACTACTTAGAGAGAAAAAGCTGAAGCGTTCATCTCTCTCTCTCTCTCGCTCTCGCTCTCGCCCACGTAGTTTTGAATTGAAGGTTCTAAATTCGAAAACCCTAGATTCCTAATTTGTTAGCCGTTGATCTTAAATAAAGTGTTGTTCCACCTGGACTTCCACCTCACTCTCCTAAACGCCATGAAAGCAGGTCTCTCTCTCTGTCTCTCTCTCTCTTTCCTTATATAATGCAAATCACGCGTCTCATGGCCTGATTTCCCGTAAATTGCCTTTCCGTTCGTTTTGTGTTTGTATTATTCCACGGATTGTGTCAAAATCTGAGCTTTGTTGAATTCTTTGTTGTGTACGCAAGTTAATCTGTTGCGCTTATTGGCTGCTATTCATTTACTATCAGCTTTTGCTTCAGCTCTGTGATAATGGTTTGATTGAATTTTGAGCTTGCTGTAGGAAAATTAGTTAAATTGAGATAAGGGTAGGTGTAATTTAATCCCCAGTTGATAAATTTCATGGCTTTGAGTGTCAAATCGGTGCCTGAATAGTAAATACTTGACAATTTGAAGGGGATTTTTTAGTCTTTCCCTCTCAACCCTTCTTTGGTTGACCACATTTTTTTGTTTTGGTTAATCTTGATTAATTGAACCATCTAATTACTTATCTTAGGGCTGTTAATTTTGTTGTTTTGCAGGTGCTTCATAGATATATATATAAGAATAAACGTGATCTGTTAAATTGTGAATTTAAGGGGTGTTTTCTGGGCCAACAAAAATGGGGACAGGGGAAGAGGGCACGCCTTCTAAGCCTTCCAAACAAGCTTCTAGGGGAAGAGGGCACGCCTTCTAAGCCTTCCAAACAAGCTTCTACAGCTCAGGTAGTCCCTCCCTCCCTCCTCCGAAGTCCTCAATTCTTTCCCCTCAAGTTTTTAATCAGTCTCCCATGAATTTACAGGAAATACCAACAACACCTTCATATCCTGATTGGTCCAGCTCTATGCAGGTTCATGATGAAAACACATTCTGGGTCAATATGTGATTTTTTTTAAAGTAAGCAGATAGATAAATTTGATATCTTGATAAATAATTTTAATAGCTCATAGCTTCTTGTTTAGGCTTATTATGGTCCTGGAGCTACTCCACCTCCCTTTTTCGCCTCTACTGTTGCTTCCCCAACTCCACATCCCTATATGTGGGGAGCCCAAGTAAATGTCTTTTCCTTTGTTACATAGGAAAGAAGATTGCTTTTTTTTTTTGGGTTGAAAAAAGGGGGTGTTTATTCTCTTTTTGTGTTTCAGCATCCTATGATGCCGCCATATGGAACTCCAGTTCCATACCCAGCCATGTATCCTCCAGGTGGAGTTTATGCTCATCCTAGTATGGTCGCGGTATGATGCTATCCCTCTCATATGATTATATCCCTCGCAAACCAACTCTGACACAAGTCGCTTCTTGCTATTTGCTTTATACACGTCTTTCCATCTTCATTGATAAAAATGGCCTCTATGATGTTATCTAAGATTTCAACCTCATCAGCTGTTTTCTTGCATTCATTTACTCTTTAGACTCCAGCCTCAGCACAGACAAATCCAGAGTTGGAAGGGAAGGGCCCAGATGGGAAAGAGCGGGTTTCAACCAAAAAACCCAAGGGAACTGCAGGAAATACAGGTTTGGTTGGTGGCAAGGCTGGGGAGAGTGGAAAAGCAACTTCAGGTTCAGGAAATGATGGCGCTTCACAAAGGTGTGCTAATCTTTGCTTTGGATTCCTCCTTTCGACAATGTTTTAGATTTCTCTTTTCTCTTTTTACATTGGGTCCGTGCAAGATTTTTGTATCAGTGTGGTGCCTTGTTGTCTGACTGTAAATTTTTTGGATAATAGTGGTGAAAGTGGTAGCGAGGGTTCATCAGATGGCAGTGAAGATAATGCTAACCAACAGGTGTGTATAAGCATTTTAGCTAATTGCTCCTAGGTGTTGGTTGTTACTTTGCTTGACTAACAAAGTTGCAGGCCCATCTGGAAAATTGTTGTTGCCCATTTTTCGCTTGCCCACATCAACACTTAGATATTCTGTGTTGGACTTTATACTTCCATATTAACCTGTTCGAACAAAATTTCTTCTGGTATGATGTATTCTTCTTCTTCTAATGAAAACATGGTTGATTTCTCTCTAGGAGTATGGTGCAAACAAGAGGGGAAGCTTTGACAAGATGCTTGCAGATGGTATATTAATCGTGTTCAACTTCCTGCTTGTGTTATATTTGTAAAATGGTTTGCTCATAATTAATTTTCCAGGAGCAAATGCACAGAATACTGGGGCAAATGTTCAAGCTTCAGTGCCTGGGAAGCCTGTCTCTATGCCTGCTACTAATCTGAATATTGGAATGGACTTATGGAATGCAACCCCTGCAGGTGCTGGAGGAGCAAAAATGAGAGCAAATCCGTCAGGTGCTCCATCGGCTGCGGGTGCTGATCACTGGATTCAAGTACGAATCTTTCTGTTATCTTCTAAATTGTTATTTTGTAATCACTATCCATGCAAAAATTTACACGCACGCATGATCATATATGTGTATATAATATAGATAGATAGATAGATGGAGAGAGAGAGATGTTGTCAATTTATTTTTCGGACCAATCTGGAAGCACATTTAAAGATTACACTTAATTAATGCTAGATTAACAACCATGTAAATTAACATGCCAGATTGTGTGCCAAGAGGAAATTTGCCTAGTCATGGTGGAGACGTTATGAATATCTTTCTTAAAAGACTGGCATTATAATAGTTTTATTAAGGTTTTAATTTGTTTGTCATGATTTTGACAGGACGAACGTGAACTGAAAAGACAGAAAAGAAAGCAATCAAATAGGGAGTCAGCTAGGAGGTCAAGATTACGGAAGCAGGTACAGATGTACTTATATACACTATTTGGCAGCAATTTCCCTGTTCTATCTGGCTTTTTATTTGTTTATTTAAATTTCAATAAAAAGGTCAGTACCCAATTTGGTCACAAATGAAGGGCTATGGGAGGAAAATCTGCATTTAAGGAAGAAAAAAAAAAGTAATATTTGTCCCTCTTTAACTAGCTGAAATTTTAATAAGCATCGTGTGCTACAAGATTATCAATTTTAAAGGACCAATCAAACAATAGAGCTATGTGCTAAGACCTGAACAAATATAATATATATTGATATCATACATATATATGCTTAACTCCCTCTTCCGTTTCTTATGTTTACCAGGCAGAGTGTGAAGAGCTACAAGCAAGGGTGGAGACATTGAGCAATGAGAATCATAACCTTAGAGATGAACTGAACAGGCTCTCAGAAGAGTGCGAGAAACTCACATCTGAGAATACTAATATAAAGGTTTACTTCAATACAATTGCATTTTCTTGTTCTTATTTTACTTCTATGCCAAATGTCAAATCCATGTTCACATAAACTCAAATGGAAAGAGGATCCTTGCCAGTTCAAGTTGTAGCTTGATGGGTTAAAAGCAATCAAAGTTGCCTGAATGTTTCACTAATCTGTTCCACTAGTGCCGTCCATTTTTTGATACGTATGATTTTTTCTGCTATACAGGAAGAGTTGACACGAGTGTGCGGACCAGATTTCGTAGCAAACCTTGAGCAGCAGCCTGGTGGTGGTGAGGGCAACAGTTGAGAAGGAATTAATTTCTCTTTGTAGTAACAGAAATTTATTGAGCTCCGGAAGCCATGACCCTCACTCGAATTGAGCGTAGAGCATTTGTTTCCCTTACTAATTTATACACTTAACCCTTCTCTGTAACTGTAACGTTTATTTATCAACTTTCAACTGAGTTGGATCCTCGGAGCCATGCAAATTGTTGTACCATTGGAAAAGAGTATATAATAGATTGCTTCCATTGACTATTTATCTTTTCGAACCGATTTGTACTTCCTCCTTCCTAACCCGTTTTTACTGTTTCTGTGCTCACTCAAAATGATGCTGCGGACGGAGTGGAGGAGTTTGGTTATAGAAACAGCAAACTTTTTGTATCTTTGTTTCGAAGTGGCAGAGGCTGAGAAAGAAATGACGCAATATAGCCCAATTTTTCTTCGACAGTTTTTGCAACTCACCTTGCTTTTTTACTTTCATAGATTCATTAATTCCACATCAAATGTGAGAGTTGGGAAAATAGGCGGTGTTTCCCTTTCTCTTACAACTAGCAGGGCATCAGTTAGAAAAGGCAGTGCTTGGTTAAAGAACTTCCAACGAAAAAGGGTAGGGAAGGAAAAGAAAAGGACAAAACGTTAAACCGAATGTGGTAAAGATAAACATGAGCAATATTTCCATCTGCTAAAGTACAGTTAAAGTTGATATCATATTTACCAAATTGTGAGATAACATGCCAAGAGTAAAGCTACCCAAAAATGATTTTCTTCATTGCATACTACTTCAGATCTTCACTAATTACAGCACAAATAAGAAATACTTTTCCTCCTTTTTTCTCTTTTTGCACCAGGAACAGAAGGATTTCAAAACTACACATATTACCAACAGGAAAAAACACTAATCATTCTCTTTTTAATAATATCACTAATCCTCATGATCAGACTCCGAAACTGGGGCTATTCTTGCCTGGCCTTCTATTGCATTCTGTCGTGGTACGTCTGAATTAGGCCTCGGGTCTGTTAAATAGGAGGGAGGGCAATGAACTGTAGTCAGAAAGACTGGACCAGCAAATATAACAAACAAGCTCTAACTACTAGCCTGTTAAACTAATGATATCCATCACATTATATACGATCCCTTTGTAGGGGAGAAAATGTAGGTGTTTGACTTTGAGTGTATGTGGTGGGGATACCAATGTCATTCTCACCTGAACCCAAAATTTTCATCACCACAGCCCTAGCATACTCAATCTCCGCTTGGTGAGCACTAATGAGTTTGTGCTGCAATATAGAAACCAGATAGCTCTATGACTGTACATTGTAGTATTTCCTACAATGTAAAAACAGAAACAAGCACTTGCACAGACAGTTGATTTTGACCATGACCAACAAATTTCAATGGTACCGCTTACCAAAGTAATATTCACATAAACTCATATTGCTCAAGAGACAGAAGGCATACCAATTCACCATATGTGAGTCCCAGAACTCGATCAACCCGAGTTTGATGCTTCAAAAAGAATGGACGTAGATGGTTCGTGTACAACTGCTTTGCTCCCTGGTAGAATCAGGCAGTTATTTACTAATTTTTATAGAAGAAAGCAGGTAGTTAATTACAACACAATTTTCCCCACATGTCCATATCTCATAAAGTTATGCATATAAACAGAGTGTGCTATGAAATGCAACAAAGCATTATGAACACAGCTCAAAATGCAACCATAGAAAAAAAAACAACCATAAACACCCAAATGAATATGCATTTATTTTCTTCCAAGTGTCTGTTATCATCCTCATTAACAAGTGATGTTCAACAGAATTGGATGACAATCATGATGCTGTCTTTTACTGCCTGACAGCTCGAGACTAGCTGCTTATCACTTGACATCACAACTAGAAGATATAAACTCTAAAGCTAAATCAACTAGTCTAACCTGCATTTTACTCCTCATAATCTCATTGCACCAACCCCCTTCCGTGGCCCCAAAAAAGAACATAAACATGAAGTCCCTTCCAAAATGCCTTTCAAAAAAAAAATTCAACCTAATTCAAAAGAAATATGTTTTAATATTATCTGCAATGAGCTTCATTTTATAATTATATATATGCACAGTAACTATGTAATATGGTTTTGTTAATAAACCCAGGAGAAGAGTCCAAGTGATGAGGTAGGTGGGGACAAGGGTTAAGATTAGAATAGGTCATGGGTCAAATCTCATCCCAATCTGGCAAAGAAAAAATATCATTCAAAACAGAAAGATGAAAAAAATGGTGAAATTACTCGATTTATCCAAACATTCCCTGGATGTTTCCCAAATTACAAATGAGTTTGAATATACGAGGATAATTGAAATGACACACTAGAAGTTAATGCAAGAGAGGGTGAGAGAAAATAGATAATTAGAACCAACTCAACTTTGTGACTGCCTTTGTCATTTTCATTATGTACTGACACAAGCACTCCAAAGAGAAGAATAGCATTGAACTTACATCGACAGATGGAAGTTGGAGCCAAACAAGAAAGGCAAACTTCAAATGATAGTACATTGGGCACCTGGGTACAACAACAATAAAGATGAGGTTGTCTATCAAGCTCAGGTAAACGCATGCTTAAATTAGTAGTGATATCTTTTCTTATAATGTTGTAAGATACAATTTACTCTTTCCTTATGCCAATATAATCTCATTTGTAACTATAGCATGTTATACCCTGAATGCTACTGCACCATAGTCTTGTTGGAGAAATGGTTCATGTCATGATTATAACAAGTACATGAATAGATAAATTTAAAAAATATGAAAGAGTGTAGGATATCTGATTTTATTATTCTTCAAAATGTGGATTTCTTTTAATTATATAGGAAAACTGAATTTTTTGCTATTCAATTCATCAAAACATTGTGGTTGACACATGCAATTCATCAGGGGTTTAATTAAACCATCTGTAATGTACAAACTCGAAAGAGGTCAAGAGTAATCCTGAAACTACACAAAACCGTACGGGATCCTGGGCAAATAATATGCATATGTAAAAAAGTAGTATATGTTAAACGACACAAATAAAACAATTTATCGGATTTTCACGGGGGAAAACTTGACCCATCTAACCTAAAATAGAGAATCTAACTTCATGACAAATGTGATGATTTTGAGAAATAGGATCCAGAGTCTTACCAAGAAATAAGCTTGTCTGAAAATATTTCCACAAGGCTGAAAGATCCATAAGCTGCAACCATTTGAAGTCGACAATTGAAAGAACTAAATTAGTTGCATGATAATGTCCGAAAATCATAAGCCTGTGTTATATACAGTTGAGATGAAAGGTGAACCAAATCCAAGTTCAAATGGAAAATAATACTAATAATAATAATAATTTCTAACCTGCCCAATATAAAAGCCACTTTTCTTGTGCATTACGATCTTTCCTCTCAATTGCCTTGCATGTACAGTATACTGGTATACCAATCCCCACAGAACAACTATACCAGAGAAAAACTCAACGTCGAATCACAAAATAACCATTTTTGAAGCTTATACAGAAGAAAGAAACAGTAGTCATGGCTTACCATGCTGTTCGAAGAACAATGTTTGAACCGAGAGGGCAAAGGAGCAATCGTAAACCTACCTGCATCAGATATTTTCAAACATCAATTTTAAGCATGCAACTATCAAAAATGTAATGCATTCCAGTCTAAATTTGACAGGCAATATTACAGCCAAAGAACAATGATAACACAAATAACAACACATAACACACACAGAGGCAAATTGATGAGGTATTCTGTAACTATCAACACCCACTAGATTGGCGCTTTAAGGACACTAAAATTAATTGCAGAGGCAGACAGGGTCCAAACAAGACAATTGATTTCCTTTACCAAAGGATAAAAAAGGAAATTAATGAATTTGACAATCAAAGTTTCTTAATTTCTCACAGGAAATGGTATTAAAATCATTATCTTGCGCCGGATCAGCAAGAATTGAAATTCTAAAAACAAATAATCAGTTTAAAGTGAATCATCGGAAATATTATTGAATAAACAATTTAATTTCATATTATTAGTTATTACGAATCCCTAAATCAAATTGGAATTCGAATTTTGGGATCAGCCTGTTACAACTGTTGATGCGAAATTGAAACGAGAGCAAGCCAAAAGAGAAAAATGTCATTGGGCAAAGAGCAAAGGAAAGCAAAATCGAAGGAGGAAGGTGAAACTTGACCTCGCTGGCTATGTTGGATCCGAGAAGCGCCATCTCCGAGCAGAGCAAAGAGCGCAGGGAAACCGCCTAACCGTTAATTTCGTTTTCGATATATGGCGTTTTTATACTTGTGATTTATTAATCTAAGTTAGTAGAAACGAGATAAATGGAAAAAACTGAGAATTTAAATTAAGGAAAAAAAATAGTAAAAGTAATTTTAAAAAATCATTTTAAATTAAAAACTAATATCACTTAAAATGATTTTTCATTAAATTTAAAACCCATTCCGCAAAACGTGGGTCTATTACCTTGTGCCTAAGTTTGAATTCCTCTCTCCATAGATTATCTCATGTATCCTTTTTAAAAAAACATATTCCGTGTATTTTACTCCTAATCAACTGTAATTATATGAACTAAAGAAACTGTAACTGTTTTTTTTAATTCAATCGAATTCACATGTTGAGATTATTAATCGTGGAAGAGGGTTTAGCCATCTATATATGAACTAAAGCAATTAGTAATGTAAAGACGACCAATCAATATTGGAAAAGGAGGAATCGAACTTAGGATCTTGAGTGCAATGATAAATATAATACTTTTAAATCACTTGAGTTACAAGCCACTTGCATGCTTTGTTATTGGATTTTTACAACCCACCCATGGTGGATTGTTTTTGCCCTACTAATCCGAGGGGTTGGAGTGCGCTTAATACAATCTCACCAACATGTAATTGCAACCAAATTAAGATCATCTTGCTCATTTGGTTTAACTACCAGTATATTGTTGATAATTTAGACGCTCTATTTTAGTTACAAACTCACGCTACAAGATTCAATCTTAAAATTTAATCTATGAAGAAGAAATGTAAGAAATAAGTGATGTGGAATGAAATATGATTCATTGATTCATAATTGAGTGTTGGGACATTGCCAATAATTGCTTAGCTTCCCTGTTATGTTTGTTAAAAAACAAGCCAAAAAAAGAGTAACAAGGACAAAACCAAACGAGAACCACACGTACACCAAAGAAAGAGAAAACTACTCCCAAATCCAACAAAACAAATTGGTCGGGATCATTAACTTAACACTTAAAACATAATTACACCCCAAACCCCCAATAGTTAAAGAGTAAGAGTATAGACTATAATTAAGTAAAATAACTACTTAATTATTAGCTAGCTAGCTGCAAAATGCTAATTAGCTGCCCTAATTACACCTCCATGCCGACGTGGCAACCAGGGCTCTATCGTGCCAGCAAAGCACCAACTCGGCCTGCCGTTTCGCCACATGGAACCCCCTGACCTGGACCTTCCCCAGCAAGCACTGGGCCTGAAAGTCCGCAAACTGGCTCAGCTCCACAGCCCTCATCCCCGCCCCGTGAAACGCTTCCCGCCACGGTGGGACCCGCCTCCCCGCCGCCTCCACCGCCGCCTGAATCTTCGGCCGCAGCAAAAACGTCTCAATCTTCTTCACCACTTCGCTGGCAGCCGCCGCGGCCGCGTCGAGCGACTCCAGCATAACGGAGTAAAACTCGAGGCTGGAGACAAAGTTCCTCCTGAAAGACGTCGTTGCGGAGTCCCCCATCCCGTCGGCGTCGACGAACACCACGACGCTCGGCGACAACCGCCGCATGTCGCCAAGAAAAGCGGAAATGTTGTTCTGAGAGCAGAGGCGGCGCAGGATGTACGGCGAGAGCAGAACCGCCGTTTTCTCTCCGTCCATGAACTTGACGGCCTTAAAGGACATCATCTCGAATGTACGGACGGGGACGAACTCTACCTGGAACCTGATCTTGAGGTCCTGAGCGAACTGGGAGAGGTTCTCCTTGACCAGCCTGGTTTCGCCTGCGTACTCCTCGGGCACGACAGCGGTGATGCGGAGCACCTGTGGGACTGGGCTGGTTCGGCCAGCCACGTCAGCTTTCTCGGCGAGCTCTTTCATCAGGGAAGCGTACTGGCCGCCGAAGCCGATGTCGAAGTCGACGACGTGGATGAAAGCGGAGCCGCTGAGGGCTTCCAGGAGGGCTTGGTTGGTCGTGAAGTGGGAGAACATTGGGACTGGTGAAATTCCACAAAAGCCCTTGTAGGCGCGGATGGTCTGGACGATTTCGGACCAGGACGAGAGCTGATTGTGAGCAGCTGAATCGGAGCCGTTGAGGATGGACTGGAGGGCGTCCCTGAAATAAACCGCCGCACGCTGGAGAGGTTTCCCAACGGGTTTCGACGGGGAGGAAGATCGTAGCCGTTGGTTCAGGCGGTCCAGGATCCCCTGGGCAAGCTGCAACTCGTCCGAGTCGAAACAGTCTGCGGCGCGGATTAATTCCTCTATGAAATCAAACCCGACGTTCCAATTTCCCGGCTGATGGTCGTAAAAATTGTGGGTGGTGTTAGTGAAATTTGGGTTGGAGTATACTTCAGATTCGGAGAGATTGATGTTGAAATCCGAGTGAACCAGCTGGGTCGGGTCGAACGGCTGGGGATGTGGGTAGTCGGAAAGATGAGAAATTTGTGAGTCGGTGGAGTTCAATTGCGGAATTGAAGTCTTCAAGTTGGGAACAGAGTCGTCGTGCAGGCCCAAGTCTCTCATGATCGAGTCCCAGTCCAGATTGTGCAGGGCCTGCTCGTCCCACTCAAGAGGGTCATGGTGATTTGGGTGAGACAGGACGTCTGAAACCGCTGAAATTTTTGCGGGTTTTTGCTCGGCCACCGGGCTGGGGCTGTGGCGCAGGTCAAGAACCGACGTGGGTTCGTAGCACAAGTTTTGGATATTGAGATTGGCAGGAAAATTGAGGCCTCGGTTGGTTTGGTTGGTGTTTGTGTTTGTGTTGTTGTTGTTGCAAGATTCGAGTTTTGGGTTGGTTTGTGGAGAGGAAACGGGTACTCTCATGGCTTAGCAAGAAAGCTCTGTTTGCTCTGTGAGCTGCTGCTCTGTTTTTGGGTGCTGGAAACGAAAGAGGGAGATGAGGTTGAAGAAGAGGTTGAAGAAGAGGTGAGGGGGCTTTTGGATGTGATGATTGCTGGCTTTTTATCTTTGCGTGTGTGCATGGTGGTTGGTGCTTGCTTGCATTAATATGTCATACATGACAGACATGGATGACGAGGGTCAGAGGAGGCTTTTAATCTCTTTGAGGCTTCTTGCTCAAGTCTTCCATGGCCATTTGCTTTTTGAGTTTCTGTGTCTTTGTTTGATTCGCTGCCTAATTCGCTTTTTGTTAACTCTCTCACTCAGCCCATGCAAAGCACTGAACTCAACCCATCTAGTGTTGGTTGATTTTCATAAGGATCGCATAGGCAAAACTTTATTCACTCAAACCAGTGAAGTGAGCTGTTGGCCAACTACTTACATGCACCAATCAACGATTGGCTTGAACGGGGAAAGTTTAGGTTTCCATGCACTATATTTTTCTGATCATATTCCTCACCAAATTTTTATATTTATTTAATTATTTTAATTTAAGGTATCCTTTTTAATATGCGAGTGGATTTCACTTATGAGATAGATGTGATTAACAATGTAATGAGCAGATTCAAACTCTGGATTTGTTTGTTTTGTTATAAATTTGTCATTGGTGATAACTTTTAGAACAAGAAAGTCATACATAGGAACACCATATTACAAAATGCGATGTAATTTTTGATCTATTTCCTCAACATTGTAGTGTATTGACGGTTGGAAGTCACATACGCTCACACTAACTGTGCCTAATATTGCTCCATTTCAGTCCTAATTGTGTTTTGATTAATGTCATGCATCCTTTTCCTTTTTCGTCTTGAATCTGTTAAAATGGGTAAAGGTGAAAAACGGTCACTTGCAATGTGTTCACATCATCTGTACAAAATTCCAAAGCCTTTGCATATAGGAAGACTTCTCAATTTGTTTCAAGTCTTCAACGTAAAACGACAAATAAGTCAAACTATTGGCGTTAAAGCTCCAAAGTTGTGTTCCCCCCAAACTCTTCCGAGGAGAGGACCCACAAAAGCTCTTACTAAAACCAACCCCCCTTGCCTTTACTTATCCCACTTTGAGAAAAGCTTAGAAAAAGAACCATCATTAAATCTTTGAGAGGGCCGCAGATACCGGCTCACTCTCCCACGTCGGAAGTTGGCAAAGTACCAATTAAAACCTAATTAGACTATAATTAACTATATCTTTAGCTTAGGTTTAATACCCTAAACTAGCATTAATTTGTACTCTTCTTAATTTACTTAATTAATCAAAGAACAAACTGTAGACGTACTCTAGAAGAATGAAGCAACGTTCACACTTGTTGACGTTGAGGAGGGACCCAAAGGCCAAAGGGATGGGCCCTACATGCAAACACTCCAGCGTAGATTGATTGGACACAGGCGGGGGGACCCATAGGACCCACAAGTGGGAGCCACTAGGGTTGCTTTTTGTCGGACATGCATGGTTTTGCATGGACATGCACCACAGCAGCGTAGAAACCAGGCCCACGTAGGATTGCTTTGGCCAATTGCCATTGGCGGCAACCAGAAAGAGAGAATATGTTCCTTCCAAGAATTTCCAATATGGTGAGAGAGAGAGAGAGAGAGAGACATTGCAATCACCGATTGATTGATGCAAATCCTTCCGTCCATTTACGTACCAAACAGCAAGTTAACACACAAGATCTAGCGATGCACATTTTCTACACCTTTTGTTTTGGTAATGGGTGTGATGGGTGGGAGGAACTTTACTATTGGAAAAGTTTTTGCCCACCACCAGAAAGATGGGTCGAGTCTTTTTGCTAGAGACCTATAAACAAAAGTATTTTAGTACTAATTTTATAATAAGCTGAAGCACTTAAGTCCTAATCAAGCTGATTATCATGTGTGTTTCATTCCAAAGCCAAAAAGGAGGAGAGGAAAAGAAAGGGTTTGTGTTAAATTGCCGATTCTTTGAGTTTTTCTGTGCTCTTTTTTAGTCGTTTAATAATGTAAACACTATGCAAGGATGATATAGGATCCTATGCAACTACATTCAGAAAAAAGATTTAATTGCATTTTGATGTGTGAATTTAAAATGAGGGATTTGAATTATATTTTTTATTGTATTATGTTGCATGATAATTTTTTTTTCTCTCGAAGTTAGGAAGATGAGGAGATTTCTCACACACACATTACCAATAAGGTACCGTGAAATTTGAACCTAAGACCACTAGTCTGCAAATTTTTAACAAGTATCAAAAGTAGGCTCTTTTTGTATAGTTTCTTTTAACATTCCATTAAAAACTTTAAATTGTATAGTCAAATATAAGTTTCTCATTTTAAATCCAGTATAAAAAAAAGAGCTTTATTTATTTATTTATTTTTATTTCTTTTAATTTCAGAACGGAGAAGATGACAAAACTAATAAGAAAAGATAAATAGATAGTAAAGGACAGAATACGTTGCAGTAGAAAAAACAGAAAGAATACGACAAATCCTAATGTCATTGTAGTTTGTATTAATTAACCCTTTTTTTTTAATGGACGTTTCTTTTTGTAAATTGACTAGTATAGATGTTGCAGATTGATTTGAGCTTTGACGATTTTATATACCATTAACTATTAAGGCATCCTCGTCCATTCTTTTAGAATATAATAAAATAATGCAACTGACGGCATCGATGAAGAGTTACAAAATAATTCAATTGTATATCTACAGAGACTTTCGACAATAATGATAAGCATATTTTTCCTAATAATGCAAAGGAAAAACATCAGCAAATGATTCCATTATGGGCAGGATATGGAAGATCCAAGCTTTGCTTAACATGATCTCTTAACTCCTTATAGTCAAAATTCTTCTATTAATAAACTATTAATATTGTTATGGACGTTGGGGTTAAATTTCTCACTACCCTAAACTCGCTTCGTGTATATATGCTAGGATTCACGAGTCCTTTATATGTATTCAGGATTTACTTAATGTCTTTAAAAGTGGGCGAAAAGAATTTTTCCTGTGAGCTAAAAAGAGTTTAATATTGCAAAGTAGTATGAAAATGGAGTTTTCTGTAGCCAATACTTATCAATGGATGTAGAAAAGTACTTACTTAAGAATTAAGGTTTCTTATAATTAAGTACACGGGGCACACACGGAGGGAGAGGGAAGCTTGAAGCACACAAAAGAGAGAGAGAGAGAGAGAGAGAGAGAGAGAGGAGGTGATGGGAATTGTGAGGGGGGTTGAGATTCTGATTTAAATCATTCATATAAAGATGGTCTCACTAGTCCATTCACCCACTCTCCAAAAGAAAATAAAAGGCAAAGGGTGATGGGGAGAGAGAGAGCACTGGCGCATGCAGCTGTGGTAGGGAGATTTTTTAGGCACCATAGTGGCCTGAGGATCTTCTATCTATCTCTCATGCAAGCACATTCACCTTACACTTAGAGCCAGCAAGCCCTCCTCTTTTTGTGATATGGGATTGGGATCCCCACTGGATATGTTGATTTTGCTTTGAAAAATACCCCTTGATTCATTTTAGTTTTTATATATATATGTATGACCACCATTCTTCATTTTCTTCTTTGATTCCTCCACATTTTATACATGCTCTCTCTCTCTCTCTCTCTCTCTCTTTGATTCCTCCAAATAGTATGTGGTGTATGGTGAAAGGTGTTTGGTACTTTTCTGCAACTTGAATTGATGATGGCATGACCAACTCTCAGATATGCAGTTGGATTGATGATACAACCAAGACATGAACGGGAAGCTATGCCCTTAGCCTTAGGCCCCTTTCAATGCCAATTTGCCAACAAAAAATAAAAATAATAAGGTTTAAATCCAAGAAGGTTAATATTTTGTGTATCAAATCCAAAACTGATTGAGTAGTTTTTGTCTTCAATTAGTTGTATATAACTAACCATATTAATGTCCGTAATTTTTTATTTTGTAGTAGCCAAAAGCTATGGCCTAGCCAGATCTTCTATAAATAAATAAATAAAATACCATTAGTGAGTGGGGATAAAATAAAATAAAATAAATTGAGAAATACCCTAAAAATTGTGCATCTTCTTCTCTTTTGTCCAAAAATAGGCTTGTTAGGTGAAGAGCACAATTCCAATATGATTTTATTTGAATAAAATAAATTACATTTGTTTAATTCACTTTTAATTCCCCCTGTCTATTTTAAATAAATAAATAAAAATTCAACACAAATAACTTCAAAGTGACATAATTGACAAAAAAAAACCCAAAAAACAAGGACAAAGCAATACAATACAACGTTTGAAGACGTCTTGAGCCCAAAATGTCCGAGCCCAACTCAGATTTTCTAACAAAAACCCGTTTGATTCCCGCGAAAAATTATCAACTGCATGGTCTCCCTCCACGGGAAGATACGGACCCTGATCACCTGCCACGTGCCTGAATCACCATCCACGTGTCCATGAACAAAGCCACCTGGCTCTAACTTTTTTTTTTCGGGGATTGAAACGCATGAGCTTTATTGTTTATCTGATCCGCATACCATCACATACTTCTATATAGATCCTCAACCTCCTCACTTCATTGCAATCCATTCACTTTTCTTACAATGTTGAACAAATCTTCAAACCAACAACCATTTCCGTTTACCTTCTTCATCTTGCTTTTCATTGGTCTGTCTTTGCCTGCTGCAAAGGCAATATTGAGCAATGAGGAGCAATTTGGCTCAGGTGCTTCTGCTGCTGCTGCAGGGTCTCTGGTGAAGAAAGATCAACGGAGAGCATTGGTTGTGACAGAGTATGGAGAGATCTCATCCATTGATATCAGTGATGGGCACGGAGGGCCCTACCATATTCAGTTCATCACCTTGGAACCCAACTCTCTCTTCCTTCCAGTACTTCTCCATGCAGACATGGTCTTCTATGTTCATACAGGTGCTCTAATTATACTTTTTATTTGTTTATTATGTGATTTGGGTTTTTGTGTAATCTTTGTTTTGGTGGGTTTAGGCAGTGGGAGGTTGAGTTGGGGTGATGAGGATGACATTAAAAGGGTGGCTATAAAGAGAGGTGATCTCTTTAGGCTCAGGCCAGGCTCTGTTTTCTTTGTACAGAGTGACTTACAGGCTGAGCGCCAGAAGCTTAGAATCTATGCAATCTTTGCAACCAACACTGATGATGACTTATATGTAAGACCACCTGTTTCTCTGCTTCTTTTTCTTTTCCTGATTCAATGGATATTTTCATTCACTGGTGTCCAAATTTTCTTTTTTCTGATACCAAAACTTGTGCAGGACCCAGCAATAGGAGCATACTCTAGTGTTAGGGACCTGGTCCGAGGCTTTGATCCGAAAGTGCTTCGATCAGCTTTTAAGGTATGAACTACTTCGACTACTTTGCTGTAAATTGTAATCATCCTGTTATCTGTCAGAAATAATTGTGAAGATTTTGGTTTTTGCTGGTTTTCTGACTACTAAACAATGTGGTTGATTAGGTCTCTGATGAAGTGATAGAATCATTAATAAATGGAACAGACCAATCAGGCATTGTACACGCAGTGCCAACAAAGAAAGAAACTTTCTGGGATTTGGAGGCTCGGTTCTTGAAAACCTTCCTGACAGGCAAAGATGGCATTGCATTCAACAAGAACAAGAAGAAAACAAAGACCTATAATATTTTTGATGAGGACCCAGATTTCAAGAACTGCAATGGTTGGAGCTTAACTGTGAACAGGAAAAACTCCCAGTTGTTGAAAGGATCAAACATTGGTCTTTTCATGGTGAATTTGACAAAGGTCTGGTTCTGTGGTATTTAGCTTGATCTTATGTTAATTAGAGTCTAATTAATTTGATGCCTAATTCTAAAACTTGCTTTGTTATTGAAGGGGTCAATGATGGGGCCTCATTGGAACCCAAGGGCAACTGAGATAGCAATAGTGCTAAATGGGCAAGGGATGGTTAGGGCGGTTTGTTCTAGCACTGCAGCAAAGAAATCAGAGTGCAAAAGCATGAGGCTTAGGGTTCATGAAGGAGATGTATTTGCCGTGCCGAGGTTCCATCCAATGGCTCAGATGTCGTTTAACAATGACTCCCTTGTGTTCATGGGTTTCAGCACAACAACGAGGAGAAACTATCCTCAGTTTCTGGCTGGAAAATACTCTGTTCTGCAGAGTTTGGACAAACAGGTCTTGGCGGCGTCGTTTAATGTTAGCAACACAACGGTTGATCAACTTTTGGCTGCACAGGCTGACTCAGTGATTACAGATTGTACTTCTTGTGCTGAAGAAGAGGAGAAAGTGATGTTGGAAGAAATTGAGAAGGAGAGGTAGGAAGAGAAAGCTAAGAAGTGGGAGGAAGAGGAGGCTAGAAAGAGAGCAGAGGGGAAAGAACAGAGGAAGAGAGAAGAAGAAGAGGCAGCAAGGAAGAGAGAGGAAGAAGAGGCCGCGAGGAAGAGAGAAGAAGAAGAAGCCGCAAGGAAGAGAGAGGAGGAAGAAGCAGCAGCAAGAAAGAGAGAGGAAGAAGAAGCAGCAAGGAAGAGAGAGGAAGAAGCATCAGCAGCAAGACAGAGAGAGGAAGAAAAAGCAGCAGCAAGACAGAGAGAAAAAGAACAAGAAGCAGAACGACAGAGAGAAGAAGAACAAGCAGCAAAACAGAGAGAAGAAGAACAAGAAGCAGAACGACAGAGAGAAGAAGAACAAGAAGCAAAACAGAGAGAAGAAGAACAAGCAGCAAAACAGAGAGAAGAAGAAGAAGCGAAAAAAAGGGAAAAGGAGGGGAGGCAAAGAGAAGAAGAAAGAAGACAGAAGGAAGAAACAGAGAGGGAGAGGCAGCAACAAAAGGAATGGGAAAGAAGAGAGCAGGAAGCACAGACGGAGCAAGAAGAGGCTAGGAGACAACAGGAAGAAAGGGAAGGCAAAGAAAGACCAGAAGGGTCAGCAGGAAGCCAGCCAGAGGAACAAGAGGGAGGTCGCAGAGGCATTGATGTTGAAGAGGGAAGGAGATATTTGAGGGTCTTGAAGGTTTAATTGATCTATCTTCTCCAGTTGGCTCGGCTGTTCTGTCTTTTGAATTTGGATTGCTGCATGTTTTGTTAATAAAAAATAATATATGTTATGCTGCGCGTTTTATTTTAATGTAATGAACTTCTATGACCCAAGTCAAAAACAAATTTTGCTGCAAATTAGAGGGGAAAAAAGGATGAATATTATTTATTTGTTGATAAGAAAAATTTGAGCCTACAGAACAGACATCTGCAACTGAGATAAAATATTGAATCTTATTTCTATCCTTTGCAAGGAAAAACAGAATTAAGGGCTGAAGAAAACACAATTCTATGCATTTCAAGCACACTTTCCTTAACGAAGTGAAAATGCAACTTGTTTTAAAGTTGATTGGATCACACCTTTGGATTTCCAAAGGGTGGCGTTTTAAAGTGAAATACAGCTCAAACTTTTCAGATTCAAGTAAATAACTAGAAGAGAAGAAATTGCACCTATTGTTTGACACTAATGATGAAAATCAATGTAAATACAGCTCAGATAGCACTAGGAAAAAAAAACCAATGTAAATACAGCTCCCTCTGGGTTTCATGGCAAAACAGAGTGATGAGCTTCTAAGCTCCGCCAGCGACCTTACAAAAAGGAAAGAGATGGTTTGTCTACACCCGGATTTGAGAGACTCACTCACTCACACATTACTGGAGCCAGTTATATAGGACACAACAACAGTAATATCATCAAGCTTGCCTCCATAATAACGGAACCCGGCTTCTTGAGCAGCTGTAGAAAATGGTGTCTGCCTGCTCTTATCTAGTGCTCGCTGCCGTGCCAGAGCTGCTATCTTCTGAGCAGTTACCCGTGGTTCCAAGCCAGCCCTTACCGCATGAACAACAACAGCAGTAACCTCGTTGTTATACAAGTTGTCAAACAACCCATCGGTTCCAGCTATAATGACATCTCCAGGGACAACAGGAATCAAAAACACCTGGTCCACATCGAATCCCAATTAGACGCTAGTTGGTCAGGGGATTTATTAAAGTTTTCTCCCCTCAATGTACATACAATGACAGGGAAAGTGACACACATCTATTGGAAGCAGAGTGATTTGGATAAGAAACCTTAAGCTCTCAAGATTTCAAAATTGTGTATTTAAGAAAATGAAAACATAATATCAGATCTTACGGCCAGTTCTCCACTACAACTAATCGAAGCAGTGTTTTTAGAACATATACAGTCAAAACAAGTTCATTTGGGGGAATCTATGTATTACTTTGATGATATGCGAGTGACAACTAGTATAACGCTCAATAATTTACTGACCTGACCGGAGCTAGGTAGATCAGCCCCTCTGCCACTTTCCAGCTGATACGTAAAATTGAAGCCATGCTGCTGCACGGGGGATTGGAAGATGGTGCTTCCATCTCTGACAACTACAAATCCACTGTCCCCAAGATTGATAGCTTGTAGTCCCTGTTAGAAGAAGAAAACACACTCATACTTACTATATATAAACCTTTCCTGGCTTTCTACTCTCAAGAAAACAAGCATCCAAATTCCACACAACAATCAAACTCAAGTGATCTTACAGACAAGGAAAAGTTGTTCTAATTTATGTACTAGAAACTTCGATCATGCATCCTATCCAGGTTTGACTCACAAGGGCTGGGCATCTGCAGTCTATTTTTTAATCTCTATTAATCACTTATTTCAAGATTATTCAATGCATTTAATAGACTTCCAATTATATATAAGTAAGTCTTGCAACTCAACATACTAAATGCAAAAGTCAGCAATTACCATGTATGTGGAAGAGTCCATTTAAAGGTCCTTTCTTGAAATAAATCCAACCCTGGTTTGCATATAGTAATGGATAGATACTAGACACTAAGATCATTTCTGTCAATTTATTACAGCAGTATAATGCAGCCACACATGATTGCCTCCACAAATCAGATCACATCTTTCCTTACAGGGTCAAAATGATAAAGTATCCCAAACAGTAAATTATAGCACCAATGGTTAGTCAAAATGAAAACAACAAACCTTTTCCGTAAGGCCAATGATGCAAGCTGTTGAGGAACCCTTTGCTTTGGTGCATGAGTGGGCCTTCTCTAACACCCTGGCCGGGTCGAAGCAACCCTCAGGCTCCTCTTGAATTGCCCTTACAGAATGGGACATAAGTTCGCGAGAAAAGTGTCCTGCATTGACGCCAACATCTGCCCATCCACCCACACCATCTGCTACACCAATTGCTTGTGCATCTTCACAAATAAAATGGGCATCCTCTCCTCCTGTCTCCTCCTTATCAGGATGTGGCAGATAACATGATCCTGAAAGTAGTTTCAGAGCTTTTTCTCCCAAAATAGGTCTGAAAATGAAACCAAGCAATATATATAAGCACTGAGGAGACCAATGCCTATATTGGTATTAGAGAGTGCTATAATCTGTAAACACTAATCAATCCCATTTGTTCTACACGAGATAACAAGTTCATACTGTTTTATATAAATAAATTAACATTTGAGCATCCACGTGCACAGAAGATAACCCTTAATTCCGTTCCAAACAAAAAAGACTTAATTTATGAGTGCTGAGTAAATGAAAACACAATGGAGACCCTAAGATAATGAAAATGACAAGCAAACAACGAAAGAGGCAAAGTAAACAGCACATACGGGTCGGACAAAATGGTAGAATTTGCAAGCTGTTCATCACTAGAGTTGCCATCAAATGATACATTATGCGCAGCACCAGCAGCACAGCACACGGAAGATGAGTTATGGAAATTCCTCAACCAAGGTCCAACATGCACAGAAATCAGATGACTGTTGTACGATTCTTTTTTTCTGAAACTCAAGCTAGCTTTCAGGAAACTGCTATGGCGTCTATCATTAAAATAAACAGCCGTAGGTTTTGTGAAGTCTAATGAGTTCCCGCAACTTGAAATTAAGTCATCAACATAAACGTCCCCAAAAACAGGCGTCGAACTTGAAGCAGCCATGGATTTTCCCTTATGCAAAGGACTAAAATTATACCTAGCAGTGTCGGGTATCAAAAGGGTTGAATATGGTAACGAACGAGACAACCTTGAATTCCGAGACAACAATTTTCCCTGACAAGGTAGTAAAGTTTTCGAATTCCGTAGCCCGCTCCCACTTAATACTCTCCAAATACTAGAACATATACTAGTGTTCACCTTGGGGAGTATCCCGGACTGCATTTTTATCCCCTTATGTAAAAAAACCGTGATTCAACTACCCTCTCAAGGAAAACCCAAGCTGAAATATGATATAGAAGATAAAAGCTCATCACTCTCAGCACATCTATTTAACAGCTTAACCTAAAACCTACTGCTGCT
This sequence comes from Prunus avium, assembly GCF_002207925.1. The sequence goes on along the minus strand of NW_018922165.1, from coordinate 101,728 downwards.
GAGTCTGTTCAACTTCCAGGGCGATATGTATGCCTCTTCAACCTGAAATGTGAACAAAATTTTGAATTTCATCACAAATATGTGAGCTTTTTGCTACATGCACAACAATATTGCTTGTATATCCCCCAAATTTTGATTTTTATCGAAATTACGAAATTATATTATCTTCAAGCTTCAATACCTAATCATCTCAAAAAGTTTATGTTCCCTGCAAATATTATTAAACACCCCCCCTTCCCCAACCCCAAACCATAACACAACGTACCCATATGAAAATGAATCGAAAAAATTGGACTTGAAGCATGAAAGCACTGTTGCTATGAAATGTAAAAGCAGTTGAATGGATAAACAGGAAACGCACCGTTTTGGAGTTGAAAAAGGAGAGATGGGCAATCAGTGCTGGAGCTCAATCTGACCCAAGAGATAGCATTAGCTAAACGAAGCTCCGAAGATATTATCTTCACCTATTCAATCTTCGGAGCTTCTTTTATCCCCAAATATGTCTCTTTGGGTTATGGCGATATGCTTTATGAGAATTGAGGTGAGAGAGTTGGCTTAGGCGCTTAGGCGCATAAGGTTCACAAAAACGCCAGAGAGAGCACGTGGAAGAGGAAAGCCAAAATAAGCAACAAAATAAAAGATCTCAGCTACTGTTTTGCTCCACAGCTAAAAAATAAAGAAAAAATCAGGGAGTCTCAATATAGGAGTTTAAATTTAAAAAAAAATCTCACATGAAATGAACTTTAAAAACACACACAAAGCTCATTTAAAACATAATAAAGAAGTTTCAAACTTTCATTTAATTTACAAAACTATCATTGATTTCTTAAAACAAGCTCAACCTCAAAACCTCAAAAAAAACCCAAAACACTAAATATGGTACCAAAGTAATTTAATAATCAAAATTAAATTAAATTAAATAGGGCCATCTATCCTTTTTTGGGTTTTTGTTTTTGTTTTTTTATTTATAGAAATTAAATGGTGTAGGGTTTATCTATATCACTAATGCTAAGAATGAGTATATAACTAAATATCTCAAAAAATAAAACTACTAATATAGCTTAATTGTGTCAATGAACCGCAAAAATATTACAATTAATCAATTAAAATGAACAGCCTTTAATACAAAAATATTACAATTAATCAATTATTCGCTCAGTAAACAAAAACCCTTAATCAACTGAACTGCAAAGATATTACAATTAATCAATTGTAAAGATAGCTTTTAATGTATGGACCGAAATGCCCTTCAATTAGTAAGGGAAGTTAGAAGAATTCTAAGGTCTGATCATATCTTTAGTAGGATTTTGGATGTCAACTCATCAAAGACAATGGAAGCCAAATTAGGAAAGCGGCATTATATAAGTAAAATGAGAACTTGTTCCTTATTTAAAGAAGACCAGAAAATAAGGTTCTCTTAGGCTGGAGTTGTAGGAGAGTCAAAGAGTCGCTTTCATCATCTGAAGTTCTCGTGCATCATCACAATCCATAAGTTTTAATTTATGTTTTCTAGATTTTCGATTATGTTTTCTTTGAACTTAAATAACTAAATAATTCTCCAGGGCGAGGATGACATCCAAGCATGGATAGTTAGGATTTTTAATGTTGTTTAATGGATTCATAGTTTCTTTTAGATGAATATCTAATCACTATTTTAATTGTTGCTATTTGTTTAAGTTCTTTGACTGATCACCTTAGGGCTTTACATCTAGTAAATGTGAAGATGAATTTGAGGTAGAACTCGCAATATAATTCAATTAGCTTATTTTGATTAAGTGTGGTGAATTACATTATTGCTTGATGAAGAATAATGATTTGCTTGGTTTCCTTGTTTTCTAGAATGTAATGAATCCTACTTGTTAAATTTATGTCTTAACCATGATAGATTGCAAGATATGGTATATGATCTTTGTTTGGACTAGAAAAGAATCTCACACTTAAGTTAAACTATGGTCTAAGTGCCTGAAAATGACTTAGATATGGGAATTATCGTTCTAAAGAATTGAAAGAATCTGTTGAATATATTGAAATCTAACTTGAATTGTTTGTGGTTGATTCCGAGACCCTATAATTCAACATTTTTATTCTCAATTGCTTTGATTAATTTCTTGTTTGTTTCATAAACTTTCACTACAACAATCTCTACAAATTCACTTGCGTATTAGTCAAATTTAATTTTAGGTCTTCGAATATTAGATTAATTTGGAACCCTCGTGGGAATGATAGTTGGACTTGTCAAACGTTATACTACATCATTCTTATGCACTTGCAAGGGCATACCAGCTTGTTCAATTTTAGAGGCGCTCGACCATTTTGTCTTTGTGCCTTCTTATTTGTTCTTATATGGTAAAACACCTTCCTTTAACTCAGTTAAAAATATGTTAAATCTAATGACTTAGCAAGGACACACCATATAAGAAATAGCTTAGAAACATCTTGTAAAAATCCATATACATAAAAGGGCTCCATAAGCCAAGGAGACACCACTTTTACTCTTTAGGTCATTATACTTGTAACCTCTCTCTATCAATCTTCAATCAAAGAATATCCTCATATTCCTTTTTGTCTCCAATCTATTTCTCTACTTTTAAAGTTTCTTAATCTTCCCAACCCTAACACTATAAGGTGGTCAGGTTCTTATGTCGACTACTAGAATTTTGGGATTCAACATTTTGCATAGTTTGCGGGAAACCACACCTTCATGCTAAGCAGAAAGATGAGAGGGGCTTATACACCTACCACCCCAGACCAAAGGGTCCTCAAGAGTAGAAAGGCCGAGAAGCGTCGACTAGCGTCCCTTGAGCATAAAATGGATCAACTCCTTGGAGGAGTCGGCACCATGCAAGATCTCAATGAGGACCTTCTAGCTAAGAATAAAGCCTTGTAGGAGCAGCACTCTGATCTCCTCGAACATGTGAGACTGACCCATGAAAAAGCTAAAACTAGCTCCCATCGCACACAACGAGTGGAGAGACACCACTTTAGAGGAGAAGCTGATTTGACTTCACCGAGGAACTCACTTTGGACTACTCATATGAGGACCTATATTACATGTACAACGAGATAGATGAAGACTCCAGTGCAAGAGATTTCCCCAAGGGTCAAGAGGCAAGAAAGGATCGTGCCTCAAGGCATCCCAAGAAGAACTAGCCAAGAAATCCACCAAGGACGCCGCGAGCACTGTTGATCTCCAAGCTATGCTAAAGGAACTTATCAACGTGGAATTGGATAGTGTATGGTATCCCCTCAGTACAGTCGAGAAGACCAACACACCCATTATGTCACCATTTACTGAGGATGAAATACCTCTACCCTACACAAAGGGACCTCCTTATCGCCAGTGTGGTTGGCGACAGTTTCCATTATGCGATGAAAAAGTGAGGTGCAAAAAATGTGACCAAATGCTGGCTCTTCCCTACCACCCTCAAAAAAGCAACCCTAGACTGGTTCAAGTGGCTGACCTCGTAATTAATAGCATCCTTATTGGAATCATGACGAGCATTCCTGGATCAATATATGATCATCTTCAACCAACTATACACTGCCAATGACCTTTCCGCTATCATACAAAAGGTCGATGAATCACTTCCTGATTATATCACCTTATTCAATAACGAGTATGTTCGGTATAAGGGGTATGACGAGGCTATGGCCCACAACGCCTTGGTGGAAGGCCTCCGATGCTGGGACTTCTTCCACCTAGCCAAAAATCTACCGGAGACTTATAAATATCTCATTCGAGAAGCCATAAGACTTCCAATGTCATGCCAAAAGTCACTACTCACCAAGCAAAATCATCTCAGCTGAGCAACTAGAACAAGAGGTGGGACTCCCATAAGAGAAAAACGGAAGCTCCCTTAGCCATATATACAGAGTGTCACTCCAGTGCGCCCGAGCGCCACACTCGATGGTAAAAAAACTCTTGGTTCCTAGGTGTACTCAAAACACCTACTAAGGCTGACAAGACGAGGCAAGGTACTGTAAATAACACTTAACGTACGACCACTCTACCAAGTATTACTATCAATTGATAGAGGAGATCGAGGCATTGGTTAGGCGAGGCAAGTTAAAGGATTTCTTATTCGAAGCAAAGTCCACCTCAGCTGCTCCTCTAAGGAGTCTGCTCAAGAGTTGGCCAGATATTTGATTATCACCATTGGGGGAGGTCCATCCCTATGAGGAGACTCTAACCGCTCCAATAAAGGTTATGCTCGGTCACTCACCCAAATTACAAAACACCCTCTCTACATCGACAGCTCAAATCGATCGGACAAGCGGGCTTGGATCAATCAGCTAGAGCCCATCATGTTCGACCAATTAATTCAAAGAGGGTTGCCCTTCCCCATAATGACTCATTTTTCATCTCGATTGGCATCATAATTACCATGTGAACCCGATTTTGTTGGATGGTGTTTGTGCTTGATAAATCACGGCCATAAGCTGGCCGAAGGAACCTCTTCTCTCGGCCCTGGCACTTGTTTGTAAAACTAAAACGCGGCGTTTCGCCAGGGTACTTTGCCTTTCTAAAGACAAAAGAATAAATGCTAAGGCATGATCATCTCGGCCTTAAGTGCAGGCCGAGGCTGAGGCCGAACAAAATTGCGGCCAAGGCATCAAAGGCAAATCATCACGTGACAGCAGGGTCCCAGGCTTCATTTAATGAAGTAGTGCATGTTTAATGCAGCAAACCCACTGGCCACAAAGGAGCATTTAATGCACGAGGGAAGGTGGGAAGTGATTGAAATCAGGATTTGGTGATGCGGATCAGAGTGATTAGACGTGGACATTCTCACAAGAGTTCTGACAGCCTGAGATGTTGGTTCACCAGCTATCCAGGCCATAAATGCGTCTCCACGGCCAGAAGTTCAGAACCCACGATCGAGAGCGGCGG
>NW_018922165.1:79688-96556 GCF_002207925.1 Prunus avium | reverse complement strand
TTGTAAGGAAAATCCATTCATCAATATATCATACGACCCTTGATTTTCAAGGCGCCGGAGCACCATCCTTGTTGTTCGTTCACTCACCCCATATATCACACGACCGTCGCTCCTTGAGCAGCGCTCCGGAGCACTGCCCAAAACCCACCACCAACACCATCACTCAACGGCCTTGTAGTTCAGGCCGTGAACCTAACAGCCGAGACCAGTTCCTCTCTCGGCTACAATCGTTTGACTAGGAAGACAGATCAAACAGGCGCACCACTTATCCATCCAACACTCATCAACACATCGACGCACGGTAGACCGTGCTGGCACTCCCGCGCACAACCGCACCGCACCCAAAAGCAGGAAACCCCGTGTTAACGCACATCCCCTCGGCCCGGAACTCCAGGCCGTGAGATTTGCGCGGCAGACAGATGGATGAACATCTTCAAACGTAATATTTGCGCCATTTTTTTTATCTACTTGGCATTGATGGATGGCTACTTCTTTTTTTTTTTTTTCTTTTTTTTTTCTTTTTTTTTTATAACAAAATTCCAAAACCACTACTGAATTATGTAGTCTCCAAGAACCACCCTTCCTGTCATTAGGTTGTATAATACCGTTAAAATCTAAAATAAGGAGACCTGGCATTTTCCAAACAATTCCACAAAACACAAACTATCAAAATTTATACACCATTCCTCTCTTTATATCAAACTTATACTGCTAAAGTCTAAAATAAGAAACGCAGAAGTTTAAAGGGTCATAATAAGGCTTTGGAAGTTAGGGTTATGCCTTCACTCCTTCCTCGAGAAAGACATAGCTATGTCGAGCTTACCAATCGCCTGCCAAAGAAACTGGAGCAGCTCCTGATTGCCAATTTCCCTGTCACATGGTGGCTCGTCCGGTGGAGTGGAAAGCAAATTCCTGCCTGTAATAAGCGAGATTAGCTTATCCAGCCTCTTGTCCATTTCAGAAAATGCTTTCAGCAACATTTCAACATCGCTGCCACTTGCCGATGAGGAAGCAGCTGTTGCGGCAGACTTAGTCTGTTTCCGACGGATCCCAAATCGGAGCTCGGGTAAAGCTTGCCGAAACAAATCATGCTTATAAGCCATCTCACCAGGGCCAACGGCACCACCACCAATCTTAGAGAATCCGAACTGTTGAAGCTGACGGGGAACATTACAATACTTGAGGCTAGGATAGTGATTCCTGAAGTATGAACCAGTGTTAAGGCCAAAAATAACATCGGTACCCTCAGGGTTCCATCTTACACCGGATGACGACGGTACTTTCAAGAACTCCCACAAGTTTTTGATAAACAACGGCTGATAAGGCTCCTGGGGCGGAGGAGGCTGCTGGTCGTTCTCCGGCTGCTGGTCGTCCTCCAGCTCCTGGTCGTTCTCCGGATGCTGGTCATTCTCCGGCCCCTGGTCGTCCTCCGACCCCTCAACATCACCACGCTCCATGGATGTAGAGAAGAAGATGGAGGTGATGGCTGCGCTTGGCTTAGTTAGGGTTATGAGAAGGGGAGACGAACAGTGAAGTCCACCTCGATTCACCTTTACCGACAGTGAAGTGCAAACACAATGGCACACCACTTAACACTCATCATGGGAGAGTATCCTCGCCCAACAACTACTATGGTGAATTTTGTGGTCGTCAATTGTCCGACCACCTATGATGTTACACTTGGAAGACCTCCTATTGATGAAATTTCGTACCCTAAATAGTGTGGGTACGATCTGAGGTGACCAGATATCTAGTAAGAACTGTTACATAACTATCATGAAGATGAAGTCTACAACTTACGAAGCCTTCACCATTAACTCAAGTGATGATCCCTCAAAATCAGATTATGCGCCAGTTGAGAATGACTATCGGCCGCATGTGCATGCTCGTCTCTTCACCATTGCTGCCAACATTGCTAGACATCATTTCCCTAGGATATTCTTAAACAGAGGAAGTTCAACCAACATTATGTTCATCTGAACCCTCCCTCAACTTAGCATCGACCTACGGTCTCTCAGCACTCAGACTGCCCCTTTGTATGCCATCAATGGCACCCAAGTCTGTATTCTCAGTATTATTTGTCTGATTGTATCTTTAAGGTTATTTCTAAGGCAGGGAGGAACGTGGACTTACGAGAACAAACAAATAAAACTTCCAAATGATAACAATACAACAGATAACTAGACTTAACCTAACAATGACTTACATAAGACTACCAAAGCACATAAAAAAAGCACAAACAAATCTAAATTTTCAATAGTAACAATACAAACAGAGAACTAGAGTTGATCCAACAAATAGTCCATTAAATATAAACTTTCAATCGTAACAATACAAATAGAAACAATCATCATGATCAAAATAGGAAAATTAGAAGGTGGGGTTGAGTTTGTGTGTTTATGATTTTAAGGAAGATAACTCAGAGTTTCATCAAGGCTATCAATTATAGTGAAAAAGCAAATGGAAGAGGCTATTAAAATGCTTCAACTTGGCTCAGAACATCATTTACACTAGGCCTCAAGTCTGGTGTCTCCTACACAGGCTACAACATTAGATGCCGTTGTGGATAATGATTCTACTCCTCTGACAGCTCCTCATCATTCTTTAACACCACAATTAATGTTGCCTTTTCCAATCCGGTGATGGGTATTGTTTGTAAGAGCATCACGAACAGCAGAATATATGCATTGTAGATATGTACAACACAATCCACCCTTTCATTATGTGTTTTGTATCTCATTTCTCTATATGCTTCAAATAATATTACCATTATCATTCACGTTGCGGCCTGCAAGGAAAAAAATAAAAATCAAACATTGTTTAGTTAATTTAATTATTGTTCCTAATCATGCCACAACACTAAATGAACTACGCACTTTAAGATAGGATGAACATACCTAGTCCGAAGTCTCATAAACATATCACTATACTTAAAAATATTAGGAGGAGAGAGATATCCATACATAATTCATTGGGTATGTATGTATGTATGTTAAACCAATCAAAATGTGTGCAAAAGTGCTCCAACACATATCATCTATCATAATATTGTTTTTCTCCAATATATCATTTAACCCCATCATCACGCAACATGTCAACATACCTAAGCACGTCCATATGAACATGAACATAAAATTTTTTGTGTTGCCTTGGCTTTTGACCCTCTTGAATCCAATCACCTCATAATTGTATGAATTAATTATTCCCAACTGACTCATCATCCAAACATCATCACCAATATCGATATTGATACCAACCAAAATTGGCTCAAGCAAAGTCTACTAAGTTAAAAAATGAACAAAAAAAAACTAACCCAAGTTAACAATTACATATAATAAGTTTTTACTCTTATTATTACAAAAAGAACAAACAAAAATTAACTCAATTTAACAATTACATATAAAAAGTTTTTACTCTTATTATTACAAAAATGAACAAACAAAAATTAACTCAAGTTAACAATTACATATAGTAAGTTTTTACTCTTATTTTACTCATATTTCCTGTCAATTGCTCCTCGGGAATGTAATCAGGTTGCTCATCTATTGGCTAAGCAGGCACTTCTGACTCAGGATTTCAAAGTGTGGTTAGAGGATGGTTCTTTATGGATTTCTGATGTTTTGGCCAGTGACAAATTATTTTCTTAATTATTTTCTATTGGATGTGATGTAGTGGTACTCTTTTTCCTTGACCGGATTTTCCCCTATTTGGGGGTTTTTAAAGGCAAGGTTTTAATGAGGCCACATTTGTTACATTACTAAGGTCCAGTTTTCATTTGTACTATGACATTGTTGTTTCAATAAAGTTATCTCACTTTGATCAAAAAATAAAAAAAAGCTAACAATTACATATAGTAAGTTTTTACTCTTATAATTACAAGTAGTATGCAAAATACCATGTGGTATTGTACGATGTTATCATGTTCCAGTAGAGCTATGATCTCTACCTCCATGTACGTAAATGGTCACATTAGTATAAAAAAGAATTGAAGGAAAAAAAACATTTTGGTCCTTGGATTTGACATGAAAGTTCAGTTAATATTTAGAAAAAAAATAAGGATGTTCAACCCCATACCCATAGGTAACATACGAGTGCAGTCTCAACAACGTTTCTATTATTACATCATTTGCTTTCGCAAAGACAATACTGAAAGTCTTCCTCATTCTTAGGTTGTATAATGTCTCATACCTTAATTTCCTATGCTCAAACTTTTTTTTTCCTCCTCAAAGCTAACTCTTCATTGCATTTCCTATTACTTATGTTGTGATTCGTGCAGGTTCTTTATTTTATAAAATCTAGATAAACCGACTATTTGCAAACAAGGTGAGGAAAGTAGAGTAAAAAGGTTCAATTACTTACCTTATAACCTGATTATAATCGAAATCAGGAAATCGACCAATCTCACTTTCTTCACTGCATGCGTCTCCGGTTCTTGGATGAAACTACCACCTCGAATGCTCCTTCACCTACAAAGATCAAAACATATTATTTTGGCACCGAAAAGAAAAAAACAGATATCAGTAAATAGATATATAAAATAACAAAAGGTACTAACCAAGGACTTTAATCTCCTCAAACTCCATTAACAATCTTGATTTGTTGTTGTTGAAGTACTGAGCCTTTTGAATGACTTCTTTAGTTATTAGGCAATGTATCTCTGCCATCTGATCATGCCCCAAATTAACTTCCAATATGTCAATGCCCAACATAATCTCTAATCAAACCCTAGCACTAATATGAGATAGCACCAAACACTTCAAGCATATTTTGATACAATACAACTCAAGTTTCTTTTTTTTCTTTTTTTCTTTTTTTCTTTTTTTCTTTTTTTCTTTTTTTCTTTTTTTCTTTTTTTCTTTTTTTGGGTAAAGGCAAACTTCATTCATTAAATATGCAAAAACATTACAAGAGTTTGAATGTTGAATAGCATAGGTAGAAGCATAAAATATAGGCCCAAAAGAATACAAAACATAGTTTTAATATAAGCAAGGCCCAAATACAAAGTTTCAAACCGAAACAACCCTAAAACTGAAAACAAGTTTGAGGCCTTTTTGTGTTGTCATTGTTAACAGAGTTTTATATTGTACTGTGTTAGTGAGAAATGAATAAATTGTCTTTATTATGTTTGGTTATGCATATGACAAAGGGCTTGTCACATTTGAAGTGCATCACAAAGGTACACTAGTCTGTTCTGAACAAAATAAGTAGCTTTATTATGTGGAGGGGTCTATGTCGTACTTGGATTTGTGTGTAGAGTATTATATGTCTATGTTAGAGATGTGGAGGATTGTTGAAATGCTTGGATACAATGGCATTTGGTTTGGGGTAAAGAATGGTGAAAGATTTAATATACACATAGATACTCATCACCAAGAATGGTGTGCATTGGTGCTACATAGCTATGCAAAAGTGATAGTGTTCCACTTGGAAGATGCAAATTTAAGTCCAATGACAGTCAAAGTACAATGTGTAAGAAACCTTGCCAAGGAATTTCATAAGGGAGAGATAAGTGCATTTGTGACAGGACCCGACCTAAATTCCACTTTGGAATCCGAGCCGGACCCTGTTCGTGTCCGACACCTGGCAAGTGCCGAGCACAAAAGACCTAATTGCCCTTCTAGTCAAAATTCAACTAAAACTGGGGTTTGACTTTTGCCGAAAAACTCAGCATAGTCTCCCCTACAATTAGACCAATCCCAAGATTACACCTGTCAAACATGTATAAGAATATACACCAACTGCCAGCATACAAAAATTTACATACTAACAGTTAGACAAGTATACTAGGGCAATATCGGAGCTCTACACAGATTAGATTACAAGTATAAAATAATTATACAAGACCCTACGTTGTCAAGGGATGTAGCGGAAGATGGACTCGGCCCGGTGGTGGCTCACTGTGCACGCTTACTGCCTGGGGGCGCAAAACATTAAAAAGGGTGAGTGGACCAAAAATAAGGTTTAGAAAAAATAGTATACGAACATACTAACCCCACTGTAAAAACTGTTATAAAATCTAAATCATTTCTTTTATCTATATTCATACTGAAATCAATGCATTCATATTTATAACTATAGAATCATTCAAATACTTAATCAAACATGAAATCTTAAAAGCATTGAAATCAACTATAATCTACCACCTAGGTGTACCCATTTATAATTTCGTCAATTCCTTTAGTTTCCGTCAATTCCTTATAATCCGTCAATTCCATATAATCCGTCAATTCCATCCTTGTGCCACCGGAGTGACACGTCCTAGCAGACCTCGGGAAACACAAAGTCACCCAAGCCGCAATCCTAGCAGAACTCAGGGGACACTTGGTCAGCCTGATCCGCAATCCTAGCAGAATTCAGGGGACGCTGGGTCGGCCTGATCCGCAATCCTCGCAGAATTCAGGGGACACTTGGTCGGTCTGATCCGCAATCCTAGCACCACACGGTTCGAGCGTCCCCGAGACTCGTGGGGCTGTGTCAAGCATGCTGACCTACCCGAAGGCAACTGGATGTCCGTCGACATCATTATAACCGAAGGCAACTGGATGTCCGTAGACATCGTTATAACCGAAGGCAACCATTTAAATCCGAAGGCAACATGTTTATCGAAGGCAACCTTAATTACTCTTGGGTACCTATGGTGGTTTCTAAAAAATATATATATATGAAATTCTAAAAAAAATTAATAAATATAAGAATTCTTGTTTAACTTAAAACTCTGCCGTCATTTATCCTAATATTTAATTAGAATTTCCTTTTTCCTATATCCTTTACGGATATCCCACTCGGCAGCAAATGAGTTAAAGTATTTAAAAGCGCAAGTTAAAACTATGCAGCTCTAATAGTTGAATAAAACTTATTCAAGATCAAATAATGAAAATAAATTGCATAAACCATTTATAAAACAAAAAGTCCACTCACAGATACTCTGAGCAAGCTAGACCCTTTGAAGGTCCGTCCTGCGGGTCACCTGGTGCCCGGGTGCCTGTATTACCATCATAATATTTTATTAATAACTCAACTCAATAATATAATATTAAAATAAAAACCCTGACCCTATGCCCACTTTAGCTTTCCTCTTGCTGGGTACAATTTAAAAGCACCTAGGGACTCAAAAGCGATAAAGTCCCAAAAAGTCAACTTGGGACCCCGTGGGGTCCACGACCTCAGAATTCCGTACCCATCGTTCCTAGAGGTTCCGACAAGCCTAGGACACATGTACCCCAGAGTGCCAAAGCTATAGTGATATAGCTAGCTAATTAGCTAATTATATTTTTGAAGCCTGAGTTTTGTTTTTCGTTTTGTTTTTTTTTTCATTTCGTAACATATGTATTTTTTACAACATAAGATTAAAAAAAGCAATGTTCTTTCATTTGGTAACAGACGAGGCTTCAAATGATGGAGTCTTTCACTTCTCTCCAAGAATTTGCACTTCGGTTGAAGACTTGGGCTTGGAAGAAATGCAGGAGGAGGATGTCTTCTGTTGAAACATCAACTTTGATTTAATTTCTAAAGTTACTAAATCCATTGCATCTTTTATATTTAGGTGCCCTTTACCAACAGAAACCAACATGCCAACAAAAATAAAATTTCTTAAATATAACTAGAATATAATAATTTAATCTTGATTTAATTGTACATACAAAGTGATGGAAATTGGAGGGTTTGACCAAGTCCAGGAGCCCTAAAACTACAGCCTACTCAAACAGTAATTTACAAGATCAGCCCCAAACTACATCCATCTACCGCTACCTGGCCACTACAAATTGCTACAACGAAAAACTTCGGCCTAGTTTTGCAAACCCAATTGGTAAAACTCATCCACTGAGACTTTATCACTAGGCTTGGCTTGAGAAACTTGACAAAATTAAAGAATGGATGCAGTAGGTATACATATTCATTCACCAAATCACCTTAAGCTAACACAAACTGACATACATGTTTCCTCCCCTTTTTCTAGCTTACACTTCACGTATGCTGAAATTCCCAAGTTAAACAAACAGAGGGAAGAAAGGTTCTCTGGTTTTAGCTTTCACAAAAGTCTACACCAGCCAGACAAAGTCATTTTCGCCCTAGTCACCAAGGCAGCAGAACAATAAAAAAGACCCAACTGCCTGTGTTCTGATGCTTACCTCTATGCCATGAGGGCTAATCTTTTATTTTATTTTTATGTATGTCTTACTTCACTCTGCAACATCTACTTTCCATACTCCAGATGAGCCTGCACCTTGTACACCCCTTCCTCTAAGTCAAATGGAACAAAATGACTTCTTCAATATTCCATTTCATGTGCTCCTTGCCAAGTCTTTACCACTATATTCCCCGCCTCCAAAGGATGCAGCTGCAGCGGCTACATCGAGACCTCCACCGATAGATGTAATTAGGGCTGACAAGCCTCCACTGGGGCTATTACCAGCGGCCATTCCTAATCCCAAAAGATCGAGTGTGGTTTGCTTAGGCCCGAACATGGAAGGACTTCCCATCATTAGTTCCTTCCATCCTGAACCTCCATCACAAGGAAGAGCAAGTCCAAGCCCTGCAGCAACTGAGGCACTATCTGGTTCTGCTTGCCGCTGACTCCATTGCAAATTCTCTTGTTGCGCAGAAGCTGATGAGGAAGACATAATGCCAAACCCACGAAGCAACGATGCATTAGTTGCTGCTGCTCCCATTTGAGCAGCTTTCTGAAGCAGTGCTGTAGCTGACATAGCTGGTTGTGGTGGAGGCGCATATTGCCTACGCTCCTGTCCTGCAGGCCCAAAAAGTGAGGATCCATGGCTGGTTGAGAGGCCAAGAGAGATAGGTTCTACTGAAGAAGATGGTGCTAAGTCAGTTGTTCTATCTGGATTCCCCATGGCTCGAATTAAGTCAGTATATGCAGGAGGTTGAAGAGGTTGCAAGCTTGCTGATGCTGTTGAGGAAGCAAATAAACTTGCAAAAACACTACTGCTTGTACTACCATTGCTACTTGAGCTGTTGCTGCTGCTACAGTTCCCCTTTGGACCAGTCACAGCTGGTGCTTCTTCCATAGTTTGTGTGGGATTTTCAGGCAATTCTGTCACTACAACCAAAGGAGAAAAGATAAAAAAAATTAAAGGGGTCACACTTAAACACACAGAACATACAGGAATAGAAAGTTAGGCCTTTCTTTATGAAGGACTTTTGAAGGAAAAGGAGGATCAATAATGGTTTCCTTTCTCTTAACCCACTTACTCTTCCCTTTTAGCTTTTGAATCACTAGTCTCTTTATTGAGATTACGCAGTTTGAAAACTAAAACTTTAATATTAACCTCTAAGAAGCTTATTTTTATTCAGTTGTTAATTAAATTCCAAAAATCTCTGTTCAGTTACCATTCTGTGATACATAACCAGCTGAAAACAAATTTCATAACAGACAAAAACTACTACACTCCAAGATCCATGGCATGAGAGAGAGACACACACACAAACAAAACAAAGATAACTAAGTTTTGTTGTTTATTCAGACTAAAAACACATCCGACAAAACCCAACTGAAAAGATTGACAATTTTCCAATTTGGGACATATTTACCTGGATTTTGTGTAGTAGGCATAGGTGAAGATAATAAACCAGCTGACTGAGATGGGACTGATGAAGTTGTAGCTTGGGAAGGAACTGGTGCCTGTGGTGGTGGCTGTGGAGGTGAATTAGCATTTTGAGCTTTTGGGTCTGATTCTGAATTCAAATTCACCTCTGTTTGAGTCTGAGTTGGAGTTTGGGTATGGCCTCTGGCGCTCTCCTCAGCCAAAGCATCACAGAAGGCCCTATGTGTTATGAAGCTATCCCTCCTTCAAAGACCAAAAACACAACTACTTTACCAACTTAAAACCCAACAAGTTAAGCTCAAAAACATAAAATTTCTAAGATAAAAATCAAAGCTTTTTATGAACCTTGAAAACAAAGTCCCACAATCGCATTTGTACTCTCTGGTACCACAAATCTTGGAATGGGCTTTCCAATCCGACTGGACCGCATATTTCTTGGAACACTTATCGCATTTCCACTTCTTCTCGCCGTGCTTTCTGCAAAAGTGCTTCTTTATCCCAGTGAGATCACCCAAAGCTCTTGATGGGTCATGGTGCACACAAGAGGGCTCTGGGCAGACATAGACTCTCTTCTTCACCTCTTTACTCGACCTCTGCCTCAGCTTCCATGGCAGATTGTGACCACGCCTATGAAGCTGCAGATTCTGATCCCTCTGAAACCCTTTGTTGCAAATTTCACAAACGAAACGGTTTGTGGCCAATAGGGTCTTGGGAGACAGAGCAATCACCTCTGCATCTGGATCTGTAACAAAACCCAAAAGTCAAATTTCACCAAATCAGACAAAGATTATGAACATCAGCGTAAAAAACAAATTTGGGGAATTTTCTTTTTGAGCTACCTGGCATTCCTGGCAAGTTACGTTTTTTCTTGGTGGTGGGTTTGGGAGGAGCAGTTTGGTTGCCAGAGGAAGAAACGCTAGCTTCACCTGAAGCTGTAGAGGAATTATCTAGGTCGGTCGGCATCAGAACTAAGAATTTCTCTCTTGTGTTTTCCTTTTTTTTTAACTCAATCTACAGGACAAAAAGCAAAAAATCTACTATTGGGTTTTCATCTTAGAACTCCAAAGAAGCCTTGTAGGTACAAAGTTTTCATTTTCTAGGGTTCAGTCTCATCTCTTTCTCCCATCTACCAGTCAAGGTGCCCCCCTTTTTTTTCCTCTATGCCCACCTACCAGCTCTGTCTGATGGATCTCTGACCAAAGTATACATTACCCCAGAAACACAATGATTAAACCCAAAAGAGTAAAATAAAAGCTTCTCACTCAACCCAGAGATTAATAGAAAAAACCCCCCAAATTACAACTACCCATAAAGATACTCTGATCCAACAGTCAAAATTTGATCTAAAACGTTCAAAATCAAAAAAACTCAGCTAACTTGTAGCTATTTCTTAGCTACTTCACTACTCTCAAAACAACCCGATTGAGCTTTCGTCTAAATAGAACACAGAACAGAAAAGGCAGGGTTTTGTAAAGCCTCCCAAGAACAGAGTGAGATTAAGATTCTGTGAATAAGGAGAAGAAATAGAATAAGCTTGTGACTTGTGTGAGAGACGGAGAGAGAGAGAGAGATAGAGTCTGAAGCCAAAGACTTTCCTCTGCTTTTCTCACTGACTTTTCAGGAGAGAGAGAAACTGAGAAAAGTGATCAATTAAAAAATTAGATGTTTAATTGAGATTAATTAGTGGCAAGCAGGGGATTAACCTGAGCTGGCCATGACTTGTTGTTCAAGCTTCTAATTACAGACACGGAGGTTATTACAGTCCACCTGTCGAGTTTTTGGGTGGTGTTGTCGGACGAGAAAAAAGTGGTACCAAATACGATGGGTTTGTCGTTTAGTGGAGTGTTTGAATGCGTTTTGGGCTACCAAAGGACAATCTTAATGGTCGACGACCGGTGCTTTAAATTCATAAAAGTCAAACTACTTTTTTCTTGATTGGAGATTTTTGTGTTCTGACCCATTCTGATCTGGACACGTTGTGAGGTTTCCTAGGCTTCACCACGTTCAATTACTGCTCTCTTTTTATTTATATATTGTTTTTACTGGGGTTACTGCGGTTAAATGAGTTGTGGTTTTACACGTAGGATTAAAAGTGAGGACGTGGCTTGATCTTTTTTCCCCCATATTATCCAATCTCATGCAAACCTTCGAAATATCATTTGCTTCCACCTCCTCCTCTCTCTGTAATAAGATTTTAATCGCAGTCACCAAGAATTCAAAAATTAACCCCCAATATAAGCAACTTGACATGCTCTATTTTTTATGTAGAAAATCAAACATTTTGGAGCAAGTAGAACTTACATTCATTGATTGATTTTTGATCGACTTTTCTTATATCTTCATTTGGATTCCAGAGTTACATATTTTAGGTTAAAGTTTAGGTAATCAATTGTCACTGACGCAAATGAAGTTAATATGACGGCCGATACTCTTGCAAATTCATAATATTATTTTATTTTATTTTGTGTATGATTTTTTAATTTATTGTCTTATGTTGCTTTAAAAATTTATGCTGATTTCTGGAATATTGGGTTCCCTAAGAATTTAATTTATAATCTTATTTTAAGTCATAAAAAAAACACTTAAACGTATTATTTGTGTGATTTTTTTTGCTAATTCATTTCAGAGAGTTTGACATTCGACAACAAATGGTACTTACTAAGAATTTAATTTGTAATCTTATTTTAAGTCATTAAAAAAACACTTAAACGTATTATTTGTGTGATTTTATTTGCTAATTCATTTCAGAGCATAATATTATTTTATTTTATTTTGTGTATGATTTTTTAATTTATTGTCTTATGTTGCTTTAAAAATTTATGCTGATTTCTGGAATATTGGGTTCCCTAAGAATTTAATTTATAATCTTATTTTAAGTCATAAAAAAAACACTTAAACGTATTATTTGTGTGATTTTTTTTGCTAATTCATTTCAGAGTGAGAGAGAGTTTGACATTCGACAACAAATGGTACTTACTAAGAATTTAATTTGTAATCTTATTTTAAGTCATTAAAAAAATACTTAAACGTATTATTTGTGTGATTTTATTTGGTAATTCATTTCACAGAGAGAGAGAGAGAGAGTTTGACATTGGACAACAAATGGTACTTAGTTAGAATGCATGAAGACAAGGAAGGTAAGAAGAAGACACAAAGCATTCGACTACAAAAAGACAAGTTAATTAATTCACATAGAATATTAGTCGTCTTGATCTCCGGCAAAATCAAAAGAGTTGTCTTGACTTGAATTGATCGATGGAAAATGTGTGTGTGTGTGGCATGTGAAGTAGGTTATAATTTATGAATATGGATGGGCTCTTCCACCATGTGAAGTCCGAAGAATATGTTATTATTCTTATTTTTGTCTTCATTCACTTGTAATAAGTCATTTCATTTGTATAATTAACTTTCATACGAGTTTTTTTAAAAAAAATAATTTAATTTTTTTACGATGCACACTCTTTCTTGTCCTCATTTCCATGAACACGTTCCCAATGATCTCTTGAACATTTGAGTGGAGATTAAGGAGGATAAGATTAAATAATTGTCTGATATTTTCAATTTCATGTCCCCTTCTTTAAGGGATAGATGATCGGTCACGGTGGTCCAAACTCAAAAGAAGAAAACCATTTTTGTGAAATTAAAAGTAATGACTTTTGATCCTTCCACGTGGGGTTTTCCTATTATTGTGAAACAAAATTCATCTATTGTTGGATTGTTCATGCATCAAATGGAACGTAAGATGAGTTTAGATTATTATGAAATATGTTAGTTTTATAATATAAATGAGAACGCCATAACGGTAAATCAGAATTTGGACTAGAAACAATGCACTCGCTGCTCGTTTGTGAACTTATTTGAGTGATCGGTCTCCAAATTCACGTGCATTAACATTATTTACCTGTATGTCAGGTACATAATTTAATGTGGGTGCTTGTCTGATCGATTGATATAATATGTGAGTTTTTACTTTTTATTAATTAAATTATATTTTATCTATATATTAGGAATATTATCAAGAAAAAAAAAATTCAAAATTCAAAATTTGGAATTCAATTTCAAGGAAATAATGCATTACATTTAGATTTTCAATGTGTTTTCCTTATTTACCTTAAAGGGTAAAATCAGCACAACAAAAAAGTAATAAATATCAAAGGACCTACATCTAAAACCAAAAACAAAAGGACTAGACCCAGTGACAACTAATCGTTTTGAACCTAGATCTAAGAACCCCTTTACTTAATCCTAACATAATAAAATAAGGGGTTTCGCTTAATGCATAAGTTCTATTTTTTTGGATAACAAAGGATCAAAGTCCCAAAGCAAAACTTGAAAGGTGTTTACATACATAATGCGCATACGCTTTATGAAGCTTATATAAGTGGATTTAAAGGGTAAAGTATGAAATTAAAATGTAGTTACTTTATAAAAACGATGTTGCTTACTTTATGGTTGTCATCTTTGAATAGATCCCAAAGTCTTTCTTTGTCTTTTGAATTCGACAAGTATCTTACGTTTGTCCAAGGGTTCATATAAAATTAAAATAAACAAGCCATAATCCTCCCAAAAGCCATTATTTATCTCAACTAATAAAACCTACCATGTTTGTGTCGATAAATTAGCATAATAAAGTGTGCACGGATTTTCAATTAAACTTAGTTAAGCTTCCAATTTTTCATCATGTGAACATTTGTTAATTTATAGTTCCAAATTATAAGTTTAACCAAAAACTACACATATAAGCTTAACCAAGTTGGCTAGAATGAATGTGCTAACCACTCAACATCTGAGTTTGAATCCCCTCTTTGTAATTTAGATTAAATTAAAGTAGATTATCGTTTGTATAAAAAATAAAAATAAAACTAAAACTAAATGTAGAAACTATATTACTAAAATATGTAGGTAAATAAATTGGGGTAATTTCAGGGTTTTTTTTCCCTTGGCTCTGTTGACTTTTTTGATTAAGGATAATAAAATAAGGGGTTTCGCTTAATGCATAAGTTCTATTTTTTTGGATAACAAAGGATCAAAGTCCCAAAGCAAAACTTGGAAGGTGTTTACATACATAATGCGCATACGCTTTATGAAGCTTATATAAGTGGATTTAAAGGGTAAAGTATGAAATTAAAATGTAGTTACTTTATAAAAACGATGTTGCTTACTTTATGGTTGTCATCTTTGAATAGATCCCAAAGTCTTTCTTTGTCTTTTGAATTCGACAAGTATCTTACGTTTGTCCAAGGGTTCATATAAAATTAAAATAAACAAGCCATAATCCTCCCAAAAGCCATTATTTATCTCAACTAATAAAACCTACCATGTTTTTGTCGATAAATTAGCAGAATAAAGTGTGCACGGATTTTCAATTAAACTTAGTTAAGCTTCCAATTTTTCGTCATGTGAACATTTGTTAATTTATAGTTCTAAATTATAAGTTTAACCAAAAACTACACATATAAGCTTAACCAAAAACTACATATCTGAGTTTGAATCCCCTCTTTGTAGTTTAGATTAGATTAAAGTAGATTATCGTTTATATAAAAAATAAAACTAAAACTAAATGTAGAAACTATATTACTAAAATATGTAGGTAAATAAATTGGGGTAATTTCAGGTTTTTTTTTCCCTTGGCTCTGTTGACTTTTTTGATTAAGGTCGTCGGACTAACTGAGTAGCCTTACCCGCTCAACTGCAATCAGGAGCGGGAACCTAACCACAGGTAGAGTACCCCCCCGTACCCCTAGGATCATACCCGTAAAAACTACTTGTTACAATCCTCAAATAAAACATCAACTAGAAAGTCTGGAGGTTCCTCGAAACATGAGATGTGCGTTCCAAGATGTAAAGCAAAGCGCGTTTTTACTTAATAGAAAATTTAGCATAAGTCCAATTATGAGAAGATATTTTGGGTGCAATCCACGCAGAAATTGTTGTTGATCCAAGTTCTTTTGACTTTTGCGCCACATAAGATTACATGCCTATTTCAATTTATTGATATTTACTTTTTTATTTTTTTTATTTTTTTGTTCCAGTTACGCACCTAAAACATAAATAAGGTAAATTATAAATTCATAAAACTGGCAAGTTATTGATTTGTAGGACATTAATTATCATATTTGATTTGAATTTAATTTAATTGCAAATCTATTTATTGAATTATGAAATTTTCCCAAGGTATACTAACATCAAAATTTGTAATAAGAGTTCATAAAAACTTCATACCTTAACAATAGGTAAGGTACTTATGCATACACCTTGTATGCAGTATGCAAGTAATTAAACCCATAAATTACCTCTGGTCCAGATAATTAAATCCATAAATTACCTCTAGTCTAAGTAGTTATACCCTCTAGCCCAGCTAATTGAACTCATATAATATCTTGGTATGGATCTTTAAACTCAACTAAGATAAAAATCCATACAAAATTTCTTTGGAAAAAAAAAAAAAAAACACTGCTACATGGAAGACATGTACATATGTATATAAATATGAACCTCCAGAAAAAACGGCTTAAGAAAACTCAAGAAAAAAATACTTACCCGTAAGGCAGGTACATATATACCTGTATGTATTAACATTATTTACCTGCATGTCATGTACATAATTTAATGTGGGTGCTTGTCTGATCGATTGGTATAATATGTGAGTCTTTACTTTTTATTGATTAAATTGTATTTTATCCATATATTAGGAATATTATCAAGGGAAAAAAATTCAAAATTCAAAATTTGGAATTCAATTTCAAGGAAATAATGCATTAAATTTAAATTTTCAATGTGTTTTCCTTATTTACCTTAAAGGGTAAAATCAGCACAACAAAAAAGTAATAAATATCAAAGGACCTACATCTAAAACCAAAAACAAAAGGACTAGACCCAGTGACAACTAATCGTTTTGAACCTAGATCTAAGAACCCCTTTACTTAATCCTAACATAATAAAATAAGGGGTTTCGCTTAATGCATAAGTTCTATTTTTTTGGATAACAAAGGATCAAAGTCCCAAAGCAAAACTTGGAAGGTGTTTACATACATAATGCGCATACGCTTTATGAAGCTTATATAAGTGGATTTAAAGGGTAAAGTATGAAATTAAAATGTAGTTACTTTATAAAAACGATGTTGCTTACTTTATGGTTGTCATCTTTGAATAGATCCCAAAGTCTTTCCTTGTCTTTTGAATTCGACAAGTATCTTACGTTTGTCCAAGGGTTCATATAAAATTAAAATAAACAAGCCATAATCCTCCCAAAAGCCATTATTTATCTCAACTAATAAAACCTACCATGTTTTTGTCGATAAATTA
>NW_018922165.1:54737-72106 GCF_002207925.1 Prunus avium | reverse complement strand
TCCCTGACGTTTGCGAAACTATCACATTGCATCCTTAAAGTTTTTTTGTATCACTCATGGTCCCTAACGTTAATATAAGTGCTCTCAAATAGTCCTTCTGTTAAAAAAAATGTTAAGTCTAGGGATATAATCGTCAAATCAATCCAAAACTATAAAATATATATATAAGTTTCTCTCTCCCCTCTTTCTTTTCTGTTTCCTTTCCTTCTCTCTTCTCTCTCTCTCTATTTCTTTTTTTCTTCTTTCTTCCTCTCCCCGAGTGCAGGCCTCTCTCTCCTCTTTCTTTTTTATTTCCTTCCCTTCTCTCTTTCTTTTCTTCTTCTTCTTACTCTCCCCGAGTTCACTCTTCTCTCTCTCTCTCTCTGTTTTTCTTTTTTTCTTCTTTCTCTCTCGCTATTTGACCCGGCTCCAACCGAAGAATCTATGAAATGGGTTTTGGTCCACTTGGGCCTGGAGCTTGTAGGAATGTGATTATCATGAGATTGGAAGTGAGAGAGTTTGGGAACAAGGAAAGATCATGAGAAGAGTTGAAGGGATGCTGTGTGAGGAATTTTCACCTGCATATTATGGGCTCTGCACTGTTGTTGAAATGTTCAGTGCCGGCACTACCCATGTTTCCTAGAACGTGCAAAGGTTCTTCAAGAAGGTGCGGTCATTTTCATATTATTGAGTTCGTCAATTTCCTTTCTCTTTAACATTGTGCATACTGTAATATGTTGAGTTCCTTTGATTAAGTTGTACTTTTGAAAGCATCATCTTAAGTTTTCAAAGAGGTAAGCGAGAAGAGAAAAAGAAAGAGAGACAGAGACAGAGAAGAGAGAAGGAAAGGAAACAGAAAAGAAAGAGGGGAGAGAGAAACTTATATATATTTTATAATTTTTGATTGATTTGACGATTATATCCCTGAATTTAACAGTTTTTTTAAACAGAAGGACTATTTGAGAGTACCTATATTAATGTTAGGGACCATCAGTGATACAAAATTTTTTTAAGGATGCAATGTGATAGTTTCGCAAACGTCAGGGACGTTTTGTGATAATAAGCCTAAAAAAAATGTACTTGGTGTTTTGTGTTTGAGTTTCTACAAAGGACTGTGTGCATTACGGTGGTTGATTTTATTAGATTAGTTGGGATAATATCTTCCTCCTCTGCCTCTTTCAGAGTTGGGTTCCACTTCAGTATCATTCCTCAGAAAGTGATTTTTCGGCCAAATATTTACGAAGGATGGTAGGACAAGAAAGTTCTCCTATACAGTTTACTATGAGCCCGTATGTTATTTATTTCCCAATACTACCTTTTTCACCATTCTTTAAAAGCTTTTAAAATTCAAATTATAATGGTTAAATTTTTATTGTTATTTGAAGGTATGACTATGTTAACTCCTTGTGTCCTAGAACGTGCAAAGGTTCTTCAAGAAGGTGCGGTCATTTTCATATTATTGAGTTCGTCAATTTCCTTTCTCTTTAACATCGTGCATACTGTAATATGTTGAGTTCCTTTGATTAAGTTGTACTTTTGAAAGCATCATCTTAAGTTTTCAAAGAGGTAAGCGGAGTATCAATTTTGCCCTTCTTTTAATAGTTGCAAAAAGCTGAAACTGATGGGGTCTTTTAATCTTGCATGAAAACAGAGGATGTGTATTTGAAATTTTGAAGATGAGTCTTACATATAGACACAAAATACAGAACGAGAAGCAACCAAGACATTGTCATATAAAATTATTGGTTGACCTCACATTCCCCTTGTGAAGTTGGTTATCTTAATCCTGTTGGCTGGCTAGATAAACAACGAGAGAAATATATACTATATGGTGATTGCTCTTGTTTTTGCCTGTTTGTCATTTTGGTGGACAAACAAAGTTTTTGGTTCACATGGTTTTGTGTACATTTATGCATATTTATTTATTTACTTGTTAAGGACATAGCTTTTGAATGAAAACATTCGCACTTTTTTTTAAACCTAATTTTGATTTTGATTTAAATATGTGAATGAATGTCGTTTTAGGTTTCTACTTTCCCTGCCTCTGGAAGAGCGTATCAAGAAGTTGCTTGTTGAGGTTGGTTGCAACTTACTTAAGCCACATATTAGTGTTTTGATAATATTATAGTAATAAATTTGAAGCTGGTGCGTACCTTTTTTTGTCTGACCTCATAGAGTATCATTCCTCAGAAAGTGATTTTTCGGCCAAATATTTACGAAGGATGGTAGGACAAGAAAGTTCTCCTATACAGTTTACTATGAGCCCGTATGTTATTTATTTCCCAATACTACCTTTTTCACCATTCTTTAAAAGTTTTAAAATTCAAATTATAATGGTTAAATTTTTATTGTTATTTGAAGGTATGACTATGTTAACTCCTTGTGTCCTAGAACGTGCAAAGGTTCTTCAAGAAGGTGCGGTCATTTTCATATTATTGAGTTCGTCAATTTCCTTTCTCTTTAACATTGTGCATACTGTAATATGTTGAGTTCCTTTGATTAAGTTGTACTTTTGAAAGCATCATCTTAAGTTTTCAAAGAGGTAAGCGAAGTATCAATTTTGCCCTTCTTTTAATAGTTGCAAAAAGCTGAAACTGATGGGGTCTTTTAATCTTGCATGAAAACAGAGGATGTGTATTTGAAATTTTGAAGATGAGTCTTACATATAGAAACAAAATACAGAACGAGAAGCAACCAAGACATTGTCATATAAAATTATTGGTTGACCTCACATTCCCCTTGTGAAGTTGGTTATCTTAATCCTGTTGGCTGGCTAGATAAACAACGAGAGAAATATATACTATATGGTGATTGCTCTTGTTTTTGCCTGTTTGTCATTTTGGTGGACAAACAAAGTTTTTGGTTCACATGGTTTTGTGTACATTTATGCATATTTATTTATTTACTTGTTAAGGACATAGCTTTTGAATGAAAACATTCGCACTTTTTTTTAAACCTAATTTTGATTTTGATTTAAATATGTGAATGAATGTCGTTTTAGGTTTCTACTTTCCCTGCCTCTGGAAGAGCGTATCAAGAAGTTGCTTGTTGAGGTTGGTTGCAACTTACTTAAGCCACATATTAGTGTTTTGATAATATTATAGTAATAAATTTGAAGCTGGTGCGTACCTTTTTTTGTCTGACCTCATAGTAGCATTGTGCCTTCCATCATATGGAACTGGGGCTAATTTTCCATCATTGTCTTTATTTTTGAAAAATTCTAAGTCATGACAGTGGATTCATAACCTTCAGAAGCACACTCTCTTAGGGCTGTTCTTGAGCAATCCATTAATTCAAGATTGTGCCATAACAGGAACCTGTAGCTCGTCGGTTCAGTGATCTTAAGAAGTACTTCGCTCCTGATCACACTGGGGAAGAACTTCTGGATGTTCTTCAGAAGCATGCTCAATTACTGCTGGACTCTGGTCTCTGGGTTCCAAAAACTTTATTGCTATATCCATCCAAAGATATGAAAGATAGAGATCATGTTGCTCGGCAGACAGCTAGAAATTACGTCCTAAATTTATTTAGGAAGAACACTGTAATCAGTAATTCACAGTTGAACCTCCCACAAAACCATAAAAATCATGTGTATGAATCCATGAAAATTTTAGCTGTCTCAAGACCTTCCTCTCAAGATTGGAAATTAAAAGAGAAGTCAGATAAGTCTTTTAAAGAACTCTACCCAGACATCTTTAAAAGCCAAGAACAGAACTGGGAAAGAATGGAAGAAAAGTTGGCGAATGCTTTTAAAGCTCATACTGACCGTGGTGTGAAGAATGCTTGTATGACTAGTAAGCCTGGCAAGTCACTGAATTCTGATAAAGGTACGACAAAAAGTGCAAGTGATGTACAGATTGGGGGAAGAACCATGTCAGATGAAACTCGAGCAGCTTTACCAGAGGCTATAAAGGAAGTTCTTCAAGAACACAAAGTTTGCAAGTAGGTGATTTGAGCTGTAACCTCTGCACATTTCACAATTTGTGAAGCTGCATTCATGCATCAAAAAGTTTCTGATAGATTTTCTGTAGTAGACATTGAACTGGAGTCTGGAATTATAATTGCTAGCATTAGGTAGTTCTGCTAGTTCCAACTTTTATTTTATTTTATGAAAAGTCAGGTGTTTTAGAAAACGAGATAGAATTAGTTAACTCTTGACAGCAGTGTAAATTTTTTTAATTCTTATGCCACCTCATTACTTCTATTGTCTCTTGTTATTTCTTAGTTAAAATTTTGAATTTAATTTTTTGGTTATGAATATCATGTCTACCAAATTTGGCAATTACTTTATCAATTTACTTCAAATTTTCATGTAAAATGTGTAAGGAAACATTAATTAGTACAGTTATGGGTATCAAATTTAATTGTTTAACATGCATGATGAACAAAAATACTAATACTAGCATTCATATTTTAGTTTGGAATTTTAATCCTGTTAGAACGGCTATTAATGTTGCTCTATTATTAAGGTTATAACTATAAAACGGTAGTTTCATAGTATACTTGATTAAATTATCTTTTGAAAAGGTTTCTGCTGTCCTTCACCTATCCAGTTTACACTTTACAGTATTAACGCTCTTTGTTCTCAATATGATGGTGCAATCATGAAGTTGTCAGAACTGATGGAAGTATCTTCCTCTATCTTGTAGTTTTGACTTGCAATTTTCTTGGCAGCTTTAGGCTCATATGTGAAGGATTACGGAGGTTGGCAGTCAGAAAATCTTCTCTTCCAAAGGTTGATCCTAAAACTAAAAGGGTGATTGATGCAGCATATGGTGTTGATGCTCCCCAACATGAGTTGCAGAAAGTGATATGTCAAGTTGCAGCAGACATACATGGGTTATATGTCTTGAAATCATCGCCAGAGCACTCAGAGCATGACAGATTGAGGTTGTTTCCGTTTTCATCTATTTATTGACAAAGTGCCTAAAACATATGATGTTGTGTACCTTGGTGTAGGGATGATATATTAACAGAAGAGGTTATAAGAATCACTTGTTTTCTTACCAGAAACTATGATGATGTTGTGGTGTGTGTTCCACGGTGATTTCTGAATGAGCGGGATTCCATCAGTTGCAAGAATTGTTAAGTAATAAGTTATACTCTTATTTACTTTGTATTTGTGTTTGTTCTTGCAGGAAAGTTGTTATTGATCTACTATGCACAAAAGGACCTGATGCGAAGCTTAAAAGAGGTGAGGTTTTTGAAGCTGCCAAGATTGCCCTTGAGAGGGACATCAACACTAACGAATACAACAAGGTTAGTTGTTTCTTATGTTTGTAATCTGAAGGAGGTTTACATTGGTTGTCAGGCTACCTAACATAAAATTTCTCCTTTTTTCTTTATTTTGACTGTTTGTCACAACAATTTTTTTAAAAATAAGTGAGAAGACCCTAGGCTCTAGAAACCCCTAAGAAACCATAGGTGTTCTCTTCTTGTTGCCCAATGTTTTCAACTCTGTAGTTGAACCCAATTATATGGTTCTTGTGTATCAGTGGTCAGCAAAACACGTTGATTCTTCTGGAACGACGGTACTAGCAGTTCTTGATAAAAACCCTTGCTTTTCTGTTGCACTTGCACCTCAGCATGGAATTGCACATTGCGTCTCAGTTAACCTCATCTGTACCGAAAGATAGGGATGAGGGCTCAATTAGTGGCAATGAAAACCAAATCTTAGAATCACGGTTTAATTAAGTTTATACTTTTTACATGTTTACATAACAGTCTAGGAGGGGTCTCAGCCCTTGTGTGTAGCAGTGTAAATGCTATATCAGCGATGACTGCTTTTGCATGTTAACCAGAAGTATGATTCTTCCATAATAATTTCTCATTAGAAGTTGCTTACTTGTGCAGGTCATGAATGATTTTTGCGTGTTCAAGGGTTCTGCTTGGATCTTAAAAAGCGGTGACGGCGGTCCGAACTAATTTTGGAAACCTGATGATGGATTTATGACAAAATTTTAACCGGTGGTTCAAGGAATAGGGAGCTGCCAAATTCATTTTTTCTTTCTTTTTCATGAAGTACATCGTTGTGCAATGTTAGTAAATTTTGTTTTTTTTGGGATTGCCATGGCGGCCAAGGCCAAAACAAGAAAAAGAACGATACACGCCAACTTGTACAATGATAGTTTTATGCAGGCGCATTTTCAACATGTTATCTTTGTTTCCTCTGTAACAAGCTATCCGAGATTTATCGTGATGAACCAAACTAAAAACACACATATATTGGGACTCCCATGGAAATTTGATGAAACCTTTTGGATGAATAGTTGAAAAGAATTCTATCGTTGGGGCATTTCGTTGTGTGGTTAATGGTCTAAACCACCTAGTTTTTAGATCTCAATTAAGAAATATCTTGGTGAAAAATTTGCAAAGTTTAAGATTATTTGACAATTTAAACTTTTATCGTATTACACATGCTATATCACACATTATTAGATACTGATCTTCAATAAAATTTTGATAGAGCATTGTGTTACGCTAACTCTTAATTTAGTGATATTTCTTTTCGTGAGACCATCAAAATTTCAATATTCTTGTACACATTTCG
Source organism: Prunus avium (assembly GCF_002207925.1). The sequence continues at coordinate 65,577 of NW_018922165.1, read as the reverse complement.
ATGTTTGGTATAAATCATAGCACAAATTATCTCTGTTTCTATACGGACTAAAAGAAGAGATTAGGTTAAGAACAAGACTTAAATAAGGATACCTCTTCTTCTAGTGTTATTTATAAAAGTCAACATTTTTCTAATGTTATCTAATAAGAGGTTTCAAGTGCAATTTCTAATTTTTGGTAAAATCTCATCATAATATTACTGGCCGCAGTTTGTAGTAAAAAGTTCAAGAAAAAAAACTTTTATACCGCCTAAGGTCCACTCAACTCAACTTCGTGCTCTCTATAAAGTGGAAAAATCCCAATTATCGAGCCCTAGATTTCTCACCGCTCAGAGTCGGTCTAGTCTTCTAACATCGCAGACAATTTCCCCGAGAAACAAACACAAAGTAAGACTGTGATAGAGAGCAACTCCGAGAAAGTCCGGGATAACTGAAACCTAAGATGACGGACTACGAAGGAAGGTACGAAGGGAACGGAGAGGACGCTGACAACTATGGCGATGGGGGTTCCTCTCCCCAACCTCGTGCTACCAACCATGGCGGTCCCGACGATTACAGCGATTCCAAATCTCAGGTACACCAAGAGTTGCAAAATTATGCGATTACTGACTTCTTATTTTCTTCTGATTACATAAAATTAAGATCGCTGCGAAGGGGCTCCGTTTATGAGGGTGTTTTAGGGTTTATGTTGGGTTAGCTGGACTGGTTAGGGTTCTTTGTATAAATTTAATGTTGTTGGTTGTGTCTGTATGTGTATGATCTGCTCGTTTTCTGCTATGAATCTGGGGCTTTTAGTTTTTCCTTTTTCATATTTTATGGAAATACTCAATATTGGGGTTTTCTAGGATTATGCATTAAAGTGTATTCCATTGTATCTTAGATATCCAATCTTAGAAAAGCTTGTTGATATTTATTAGCACTTGAACTTCCGGTTTATTTTTGTAAAGGATAATAGACTCTTTTCCTTACTTCTGATAAAATATTTATTTCAATATCTTTCTGAAAATGGTGTATATTAGCTTCATTTCATCAGTTATTTTAAGGTACAGTGATCTGATGGTCTCTTTTGCAGCATGGCTCTCGTGACTATGAGAGAGAATCTTCAAAGAGTAGAGAAAAGGAAAGAGAAAAGGGGCGTGATAAGGAGAAGGACAGGGACAGAGATCGGGAGAGGGAGAGGGACAGAGATAGAGATAGGGGGAGAAGCAAGGACAAAGATAGGGAAAGGGACAGGGACAGAGATAGGAATAGGGATAGGGACCGAGATAGAGAAAGAGAAAGGTCTCGAGACAGGGATCGTGATCGTCATCATAGGGACCGCCACAGGGATCGCGAGAGAAGTGAGCGGAGGAGAGATAAGGACGATGACGATGATGATCACTACCGTATCCGGGACTCTGATAGGTATGAGTTTTTTTTAGCTAGTTATTTACTTGTAAAATGAATGTTCTGTTGTGTGCTGTCAACTGAGTTTGATGCAATTTGGAATTTTTTATATTGATTGTTACTAGTGTGTGAATTAATCAGGGGAAGCATTCCCTTTTTTTAAATTTCTTTATTCTAGAAACAAATCCTTTGAATTATTGTGAGTCTTATTTCTATTTCTATTATTATTAATATTATTATTATTATTATTATTATTTATGAATTGATTTTACAGGCGGAGGGATTATGACAGAGACAGGGAGGATAGGCATAGGCGCAAGTCTCGGTCTCATTCGAGGGGTAGATCTGAGCACAAATCCAGATCGAGGTCACGTTCTCGTTCACGCTCAAAAAGGTAGTTATTTGAGAGATTAGTATGTGAATGTGGATAAAAAATGCGTTTGAATCACTTTAAGGGCTTCCTAACTACCGTAGCAAATTCTATATTTGGAATAAACACTTGGTTGACATGAGTTATTGTCATTCAAATTTTTTGCTTTACTCGGGTCTCTTTATCGACCAACTTATTGTTAGTCATTTTGCTTGCTTGTCGTCTTTATTCGTACTATTTGACTATGTAGGATCTAGCTGCATGGATTTAATTAGGAAAAGGAACTTTGATGGCGTACATAAATATCTACTATCCGTAGTGGTTTAAATTTGTAGGTCATGATCAAATTTATACAAATAATTTTTGGCGTAATTTTTAAATATTGTGCTCCTTGGAGTATGTTTTGATTAGTGTTATCTTTCCAGATGTATGGGGTTTTCAAAATTTGTTCTGTATGTGTTGTGGTTTATCATTTATGTACTAAATCTTTCGTATATTTGTTTCCCTTTTATATGAGTTCGGTATGTATTATCCAGATGTATGGTCTACAGTAACCAGTTTATGTAGTGAAGTAGAGAACTATCAAGTTATATGAATTCTGTAGTAGAGATTTCTTGTATTAGTTTCATGTAGTTTATGTCTGGGATAAGATGGAAAATTTTGCAGATTTTATTTTTCTCTTTTGTTGCGATCATAACTTTTTTTAAGTAATTCCCAGAACGTAGGTTTTAGTCTCAGGGTTTTAAGTTGTCACTTATATATTATATTTGTTCTTTGTATCCTGACATTAACTCCTGCAGCAAAAGGATTAGCGGTTTTGACATGGCGCCTCCTGCTTCTGCAATGTTAGCTGGTGCTGCCGTTGCTGCAGCAGGTACATTTTCACTCCTATACGTAGGATTGTTATATTTTGTTAACTGCCTTTTGTCTTTGTTGGAATAGTGTGGAAAGTTCGTATCCAATTGATGGTGTTACTTTGGTAAGCTATATTTTGTTCCTTCACTTGTGCATATAGCCTTTATAAATCTGCGGTCTGTGGACGGGTTATGATTTTTTATTGTTTAATTGGTGAAATAATTCTGGGACTGAGAGATCTTTCTGGTTTTTTTCTTGTGTTTGGTGTTTTTGTTTGTTTGTTTCTATGTCTTGTCCTTTGTTGTAAGAAGGCAATGTTGGGCTACTTGCCCCACTGTGATGACAATGGGTGTGAGCCGACTTCTGTAGCTTTTATGTACAAGGAGGAATCAATGCACCGGTTTGATGGATCTTGTTCGTCTTCAACCGGCAACTATTGCCTTTTTTTGGTAGTCTTACAAATATTTCCTCCAGAACTTGTAAATGATGTATTATTTTGATCTCCTTTTGATAGACTATATAAAATTGAAGGTTAGGATATCCTTAATCTAATGAATTTTCATGGAAAATTAAGTGGCAGAGGAGTCATTTGGTATTTACATTCAGTTAGTCCTAGAAGTTAAATTTGATCTGATAACTGAAATGGGATCTAATTTTTTTTGCAGGGCAAATTCCTGGGACTAGTCCGACCATTCCTGGGATGTTCCCAAACATGTTCCCTCTAGCGACCGGTCAGGTATCTCTCTCTCCTCTCTTGCTCACTTTCTTTCGCTGCCTTCATCCTCCCTTCCCTCGTCCCTCCCACCATCCCTCCTAACATATTGCGACCCACACATGTTAGCATGCTTGATCTTCACTAATATTATGTCTTTTTGTGTGCTTACAGCAGTTTGGATCCCTTCCAGTTATGCCTGTACAGGCAATGACTCAACAGGTTGGCATGATTGATAAATTTTTTTTCTTCGATGCATTCCTACATCCGACACTCCCCTATATGTAGCATGTGCTGACATTAATTGTTTTTTATTTATAATCAGGCTACTAGGCATGCCCGACGGGTGTACGTTGGAGGGCTTCCTCCTACAGCAAACGAACAGGTTTACTCACTTTTTTTAACCTTTTATTATTTGTGCTCTTCTACTTATGGTTAGTAAAGTTACATTGTTATATTCTTTGACATTGTTCAGATAAATATCTATTTTTCTTCAATGAATACTTCCATGAATTTTGTTTTTGTTAAATTAGTCACGCTACAAAAAGAATAAAGAAATATGGTTTACTCCAAATGTACAATGTGTCTTAATGTGCCATCATCTGCAGTCGGTTGCTACATTTTTCAGCCAAGTTATGGCTGCAATTGGAGGGAATACAGCTGCCCCAGGTATACTGATGTTTGCACTCAAGTCTGTACATAATCAAGTGTCCTTGCCTAAAGACGATTACCTAATTGTTTTCCTATTTGTTTCATGCAGGAGATGCTGTTGTCAATGTTTACATTAACCACGAAAAGAAATTCGCTTTTGTTGAGATGAGATCGGTTGAAGAGGCCAGCAATGCAATGGCTCTGGATGGAATTATATTTGAGGTATTCTAAACTTCCCTTGTGTTTAGATCAGTATAGGATTGTTATTTGTGCCGCTTTGACATTTTGTAAAGCAGATTGCATGGTATTGACACTTTGTGAAGCATATTGCATGGTATTGACTTTCCCCCTTCTTTAATTGGGTAATTAATACAGGGAGCCCCTGTAAAGGTGAGGAGACCTAGCGACTACAACCCATCTCTTGCTGCAACACTTGGTCCAAGCCAGCCAAGTCCCAATCTGAACCTGGCTGCTGTTGGGCTTACACCGGGTTCTGCTGGTGGGCTTGAGGGTCCTGACCGCATATTTGTGGGTGGGCTACCCTATTACTTCACAGAAGCACAGATCAAGGAGTTGCTGGAATCCTTCGGACCCCTTCGTGGTTTTGATTTAGTGAAAGACAGGGAAACAGGAAACTCAAAAGGCTACGCTTTTTGTGTTTATCAAGATCTTTCAGTTACGGACATAGCTTGTGCAGCACTTAACGGTATTAAAATGGGTGACAAGACGCTCACAGTTAGGCGTGCTAATCAAGGTGCCAACCAGCCCAAACCAGAGCAAGAGAGTGTTTTGTTGCATGCACAGCAGCAAATTGCATTGCAGGTAAGAGTTAAATTGGTTTTTCCTTTAGAAAATTGTGTTATGGACAGGTCACTCCTGCTGAAGGAGTCCGTAGTCTGCAGTTACTGATATTTTGGTGAAAAGGTGTCTTTTTTTGTTGCAAATATGATGTTTACTTTAGAATTGTCCATGTTATCCTAGTAAATAATGCATAAATTATACATGTAGTTGTAGACTTTATAAAATAGTGTATCCTTGATAAATATATGATGTAGTTTGAAAACACTCTTTTTCATAACTTATCTATATATTTCATATTATCCTTGTACTGAATTTTTAATCTTTTCGTTTTTGGGTGAGAATATTTTATGTAATATGGGCCGTATTTCCTAACATGCAGTGTTTAAATGAATGTGCTTATATACTTTACTCAATAATACTTTCAATCTTCTTAATATTGATTCTGATCTGAACTCGACTTTAGTTTTGGTTTAACATCTTGAGGTGTTTGTTTCATTTGCAGAGGTTCATGTTGTTGCAACCGCCTAGTTCTGTCGCCACCAAGGTTGTATGTTTAACTCAAGTAGTAACTGCAGATGAGCTTAGGGATGATGATGAGTATGAAGATATTTTGGAAGACATGAGGCTGGAAGGCGGAAAGTTTGGTAAATTACCATCACTCTAGTGTTAATTTCACAATTTCTTTTTTTTTCTTTTAATTATCCTACAAAGTTTATTGTGGTATTGATTTTCTTTTTCTTTTTTTTTGTCCCCATCTTTCTGTTTTACAGCCTTTTTTGTAGTCACACATTCTGCTATAAAGATTCAGGCCTAACATTCAGACAGAAGCCTCCCTAACCTTCTAACTGAATTCATCTACGATTTGTTTTGTTGTCTATTTCTAAGATCTATTTGTTTTTCACTGATTTGCAGGACCGTTAGTGAATGTCATCATCCCACGTCCAAGACCAGATGGTGAACTGTCACCTGGAGTTGGGAAGGTTGGTCTGAATTCTAGTTATTAATACATTTAAGTTTGAAAAATCTGATTGACAGGATAACGTCTTCTACTTGCTGAAACCATTCTTCAATTCACAGGTGTTTTTAGAGTATGCAGATGTTGACGGTTCTACGAAAGCCCGCACTGGGTTGAATGGCAGGAAGTTTGGTGGTAATCAGGTGGTAGCAGTGTTTTACCCGGAAGACAAGTTTGCCCAGGGCGATTACGAGGGCTAGTTGTTTGTCCTAATATACATATTAACTGGATTGTCAAGATTTCTTAATTAGAACTTTCGAGTTTGCTATTTCCTCAGTGTTCTACATTTAGTGGTATCTTGTAGCCTAGTAAGTAAACTAGGATGATTGTTCCTTTTTTAGTTTCTTTTTTTGGTTGAAAATTACAATTGTGTACTTTTCCAGTTGGTGCGAGAAGTGAAAATATGAACTTAAATATGAGTTATGGTCTCTGTGGTTGAATGCACTTCAGCTTTTCATAAGCAAAACCACGTATTTTTCATTTTTGGTATAAATTAAACACTTTGAAGCATTTCTCAACAACAACAAAAATCACTTTGAGCCATTACCTTTTAGGCCTCATCCCAAACCTTTCTAACTCACCAAGAACTAGTTGGTGAGCTAAACATATCAAATTGAGCTTCAGGCTCGATTGGGAATTATTATCAAATTGAGCTTCAGGCTCGATTGGGAATTATTATTATGTGACGATAACACAACGTGATAAACAATTGATAAGCTGATTTAGTTTACGAGTTTATTCAGTAACATGTCCAATCTTTCATTACTCAACATCATTGAGCAATTATATGATCGGGCCTAAGAAATCTGGAAAGAACAGAAAGGGATTACCCATAGCACAGAACAATAAATTTCACCATAGTGTCGCTTTTTCCTTTGAGTTGAAGAATTATATTTAAATAAAAATATATATATTCCTGGGTAAAAGGTTTCCTGATACGGAAAATCCCGGGAAATGGTTTCCTATATTTATGCTCCGCTCTGACCCCACAAAAAAATGTTTGCACCACGACAAAACCAACTCCTAAAACCCTAATATTCAGAAGCAACCAACAAGTCTTTCACCCAAAACCCTGAAACAGCAAAACCCTAAAAATGTCATCTTCAATTCCTCTCCGCCATCTCCGCCAGCTCTCTACCACCGCTAAATCTTCAATCACCATCTCACAAGCGAAGACCAAGCTCCGAACAGAGCACGACCCTGACAAAGCCCTAGAGATTTACACCTCTGTCTCCGAACACTACTCGTCTCCTACCTCCTCTCGCTATGCTCAGGACCTCACCGTTCGTCGCCTCGCCAAGTCTCACCGCTTCGCCGACATCGAAAAATTCATTGAATCTCACAAAAATGACCCAAAAATCACCCAAGAGCCTTTCTTGTGCACCCTCATCCGATCGTACGGCCGCTCCGGCATGTTCGACCACGCAATGAGGACCTTTGATCAAATGGACCAGCTGGGTACTCCGAGATCTTCACTTTCCTTCAATGCTCTGTTAACTGCGTGCACCTATTCGAAACAGTTCGAAAAAGTCCCCCAGCTGTTCGATGAAATTCCCAACAAGCATGGTGTCTCCCCAGATAAAGTGTCGTATGGTATATTAATCAAGTCGTATTGCGCGGCTGATAAGCCCGAGAAGGCGATTGAGACTCTGAGGTTGATGGAGGAGAAGGGTATTGAGATAACTGCAGTGACATTCACCACAATATTCAATGCTCTGTATAAGAAAGGCAATGGTGAAGAGGCTGAGAACTTGTGGAATGAGATGGTTAAGAAGGGTATTGAGGTTGATGCTGCCGCTTATAATGTTAAGATTATGTATGTCCATGGCGGGAACCCGGACAATGTGAAAGCTTTGATCGAAGAAATGGCGAATGCCGGGCTGAAACCCGACACTATTAGTTACAATTACTTGATGAGTTGTTATTGCATGAATGAGATGAAGGAAGAAGCTGTCAAGGTTTATGAGGGGTTGGAGGGAAATGCTTGTAATCCGAATGCTGCAACTTTTAGGACTTTGATATTTTATCTATGTAAGAATGAGGATTATGATAAGGCGTATAAGATTTTCAAGAGGAGTGTGGAGGTGCATAAGATCCCCGACTTTAATACGATGAGACATTTGGTTGAAGGATTGGTGAAGAAGAAGAAGATGAAGGAGGCCAAGGGATTGATACGCACAATTAAGAAGAAGTTCCCTCCTAATGTTTTGGTTGCCTGGAAGAAAGTGGAGGAGGGTCTTGGTTTGGCTTCTTCTGATAGGAATGCTTCTTCGGTTCCTGATGACGAAGAGGCTAAGGAGGCTACAGCATAGTTATTGGCGGGATTCTGGTTGGTCTTGTGCTGAATGTGTTGATTACTTCATCTGCGGCCGCCCGAATTGATCTGGTGAAACCGTGAGCAAGGATGTCGATTTTCCGAGGAAGCAAGTTTGAAGCTTTTGGAAATTGTAATGCTGTAGAAGCTTCAATTTTGATTTTTATGTTAGTTTTCTACTCTGCTTTCTGCTATTTGGTTGAATCTGTTCACCTATTGTAGTGCTAGTAAAAATTACTCGGCTCATCTGGCATTTAGTAAGATTTCCGAGCCCTTGTTCAAGCTGTCTTTTATCCAGATATGGAAGCAGGCATATTTTATTACTTTGCATCCTGCTTATGCCATATCCAGTATGAGGATTCCGTTCACATCCTGCTAAGTGTTAACACTCTGTAATGTTTTATTTTCCTTTATAAATTTTGATTAACAATATGTTACATTAGAGTATTGTGATAACTTCGCTCAAGAAAAAAGCTGGTTGAAAGTTGTCCTGCCACCAACTATTGGTGTGGATTCAGTGGTCTGCTTGGAAGTCTACTGGAGTAGAGCATATATATTGAATTGCAAATTGCAAACCAGAGTGAGTTTAACGGCTATGAAGAAATGTTCATATTACAATTCGAACCAGAGTGAGTTTAATAGTTTAAGTAATACAGTTCTCTGTCAAGGACCCACAAAACTATTTTGGCTCAGAATCAGAACCAAAAATTTATTTGGAGTTCCCAGATTGTATAGAATAGAGGAGGTCACTGGGTTACTGTTACAGAGGAGGTAGCCTGCATATGAGAGTCGTTCGATTGTAAATGAGAGAGCCATTGAATTGCAGGAGAGAGTGTCAAGGAGAGAAGATAAACTCAGCCAAAGCTATTTTGTTATACACCAAAGAGCAAAAGAAAAAACTCAAAATCACTGTCAGCAGTAAAATTTATAACTAGACATATGACATTTTGTGGGTCAGTTATTTGCTAATTTCTTTTTGTAAATAGAGTAATAAGGAAAGTTTTTCAGGCCCAACCCTGCTGAGTGAAACGAAGATGCCACAGCTTAGCTTAGGCTGGCTATCTTGAAGTTCAGGTTCTCTTTCCTTTATTGTACTTGCAGTTTTAGTTTAATGTTCCTTCCGTTCAGTTCTACTTTCGGTTCAAGTAGTTGATTTTGTTTAATTGCTTTCAGATTACTGAAGATTTATCATTGGAGTTGTTTGTTCAGCTGGCCCTCTTAGCGTGCCCCTGTTGAAGATCAAAGCCTGCCTTGCAGGTTTTGCTGGTTGCATACCTGTGTGTTAAACTCCCAATGAAAATATATGAATTTGAGCGAGAAGCCTTCACCAAGGATACGATTTTGTTGAAATCTGTAATGAGAAAGATTCTGATTATGGAATCAATAATGGTCCTTTTCTCAAGTTACTCTAGCTCCCTTTTCCTTGTTAAAGTTTTCTACTTCCAACTCTATTTTGTATTTGACTGCCAAACAGGAAATCAAGGTGCTTAATATGATCAAACTTTATGGGAAGCCAATATGTGTAAATAAGGTACTGAACTGTTTTTCTTCCCTAGCTATCATTTTCTGGGTCTGTACATCTGTCATCTTGTTCTACATAGACAGGTGCCAATCATAGAATTGCACTTAATTTTTGTTTTTTGAGGGCTAGGCATTCTGTTGTGTCTCTACCGACTGCATATCATATATGTTCTGTAGTGATGATAGATTGTGTGAGAGTTTTCAAGTATCTAAACTAGGGAGGGTTCTACTTATAAGTAAAAGCGGAACTTCTGCTACGCCTTGTTATGAGTTCCATGCTATCACTCCTGGAAATTGGAAATTATATTTGTTTTGGTTTTGAAGCCAAAGTCAAAAGGGTATTATTTTAGTTGCAATACACATATAACTTCTGGCATTTGCTCATTGTTGTAATACTTGCTGAAATGGTGGCTATTTTACATGAAGTTGATTTAGAATTTGAATTTCTTGCACTGCAGTTTTACATTACAAAGTAGCCCAAAACTTATTTTTCTCTGTAGTTTCTTCTGTTGAGTGACAAGAAGGGACTAAATAGGTAGGCTGGGCTAGAACTTAGAACTAAACAAGCCAGATAGATAAAGATCACGGGCACCGTGATTCAGACTCAGTAGACCACAGGGTTGGGATCTTTGATTTGATCCTCTAAAAAAGTGTGCCTCAAACTCAATCCCAAAGGCAAATAGTAGGTAGAAACAAAGATAAGAATCCAAGGGTGGAGGACACATGGGTTATTGCTGCAACTGTGACTGGCTGATGACAAAGATTTTCTGATGAAACAGAGACATAATGAGCACGCTGCAAGGCTAAGCTCTAAGCCTCTAAAGCTAAGATTGATAGATAGATAGAAAGATGGATACACACAGAAGAGACACGAGTACATATGAACCAGAAAGATCTGATCAACTGAGCTCATGCGCTAAAAGAAGCTCTGCTACTTACTTGTGGTAAATAAAACTCATAGGGACATGTGCTGCTGATTTCAATTTTGAGCCAGCTATATAATTTCTCAGGTGGATGATGAATCTCTGATACCTTGTGTGCCCTCTCCACACTGAAACTTTACCATTTCCAGAAAAGATTCATTCTCTTCAGCCAAGAAAGAGAGAGAAAATTAAATGACAGCCTAATCAGCCATTTACTATTAACAGTATGAGTGAAGTGTTACTTTTTACTGCAGTGCTGGGTCACAACAACCAAGTGAGAGAGAGAGAGAGTGA
>NW_018922165.1:0-53835 GCF_002207925.1 Prunus avium | reverse complement strand
GCGAGACAGGGATCGTGATCGTCATCATAGGGACCGCCACAGGGATCGCGAGAGAAGTGAGCGGAGGAGAGATAAGGACGATGACGATGATGATCACTACCGTATCCGGGACTCTGATAGGTATGAGTTTTTTTTAGCTAGTTATTTACTTGTAAAATGAATGTTCTGTTGTGTGCTGTCAACTGAGTTTGATGCAATTTGGAATTTTTTATATTGATTGTTACTAGTGTGTGAATTAATCAGGGGAAGCATTCCCTTTTTTTAAATTTCTTTATTCTAGAAACAAATCCTTTGAATTATTGTGAGTCTTATTTCTATTTCTATTATTATTAATATTATTATTATTATTATTATTATTTATGAATTGATTTTACAGGCGGAGGGATTATGACAGAGACAGGGAGGATAGGCATAGGCGCAAGTCTCGGTCTCATTCGAGGGGTAGATCTGAGCACAAATCCAGATCGAGGTCACGTTCTCGTTCACGCTCAAAAAGGTAGTTATTTGAGAGATTAGTATGTGAATGTGGATAAAAAATGCGTTTGAATCACTTTAAAGGGCTTCCTAACTACCGTAGCAAATTCTATATTTGGAATAAACACTTGGTTGACATGAGTTATTGTCATTCAAATTTTTTGCTTTACTCGGGTCTCTTTATCGACCAACTTATTGTTAGTCATTTTGCTTGCTTGTCGTCTTTATTCGTACTATTTGACTATGTAGGATCTAGCTGCATGGATTTAATTAGGAAAAGGAACTTTGATGGCGTACATAAATATCTACTATCCGTAGTGGTTTAAATTTGTAGGTCATGATCAAATTTATACAAATAATTTTTGGCGTAATTTTTAAATATTGTGCTCCTTGGAGTATGTTTTGATTAGTGTTATCTTTCCAGATGTATGGGGTTTTCAAAATTTGTTCTGTATGTGTTGTGGTTTATCATTTATGTACTAAATCTTTCGTATATTTGTTTCCCTTTTATATGAGTTCGGTATGTATTATCCAGATGTATGGTCTACAGTAACCAGTTTATGTAGTGAAGTAGAGAACTATCAAGTTATATGAATTCTGTAGTAGAGATTTCTTGTATTAGTTTCATGTAGTTTATGTCTGGGATAAGATGGAAAATTTTGCAGATTTTATTTTTCTCTTTTGTTGCGATCATAACTTTTTTTAAGTAATTCCCAGAACGTAGGTTTTAGTCTCAGGGTTTTAAGTTGTCACTTATATATTATATTTGTTCTTTGTATCCTGACATTAACTCCTGCAGCAAAAGGATTAGCGGTTTTGACATGGCGCCTCCTGCTTCTGCAATGTTAGCTGGTGCTGCCGTTGCTGCAGCAGGTACATTTTCACTCCTATACGTAGGATTGTTATATTTTGTTAACTGCCTTTTGTCTTTGTTGGAATAGTGTGGAAAGTTCGTATCCAATTGATGGTGTTACTTTGGTAAGCTATATTTTGTTCCTTCACTTGTGCATATAGCCTTTATAAATCTGCGGTCTGTGGACGGGTTATGATTTTTTATTGTTTAATTGGTGAAATAATTCTGGGACTGAGAGATCTTTCTGGTTTTTTCTTGTGTTTGGTGTTTTTGTTTGTTTGTTTCTATGTCTTGTCCTTTGTTGTAAGAAGGCAATGTTGGGCTACTTGCCCCACTGTGATGACAATGGGTGTGAGCCGACTTCTGTAGCTTTTATGTACAAGGAGGAATCAATGCACCGGTTTGATGGATCTTGTTCGTCTTCAACCGGCAACTATTGCCTTTTTTTGGTAGTCTTACAAATATTTCCTCCAGAACTTGTAAATGATGTATTATTTTGATCTCCTTTTGATAGACTATATAAAATTGAAGGTTAGGATATCCTTAATCTAATGAATTTTCATGGAAAATTAAGTGGCAGAGGAGTCATTTGGTATTTACATTCAGTTAGTCCTAGAAGTTAAATTTGATCTGATAACTGAAATGGGATCTAATTTTTTTTGCAGGGCAAATTCCTGGGACTAGTCCGACCATTCCTGGGATGTTCCCAAACATGTTCCCTCTAGCGACCGGTCAGGTATCTCTCTCTCCTCTCTTGCTCACTTTCTTTCGCTGCCTTCATCCTCCCTTCCCTCGTCCCTCCCACCATCCCTCCTAACATATTGCGACCCACACATGTTAGCATGCTTGATCTTCACTAATATTATGTCTTTTTGTGTGCTTACAGCAGTTTGGATCCCTTCCAGTTATGCCTGTACAGGCAATGACTCAACAGGTTGGCATGATTGATAAATTTTTTTTCTTCGATGCATTCCTACATCCGACACTCCCCTATATGTAGCATGTGCTGACATTAATTGTTTTTTATTTATAATCAGGCTACTAGGCATGCCCGACGGGTGTACGTTGGAGGGCTTCCTCCTACAGCAAACGAACAGGTTTACTCACTTTTTTTAACCTTTTATTATTTGTGCTCTTCTACTTATGGTTAGTAAAGTTACATTGTTATATTCTTTGACATTGTTCAGATAAATATCTATTTTTCTTCAATGAATACTTCCATGAATTTTGTTTTTGTTAAATTAGTCACGCTACAAAAAGAATAAAGAAATATGGTTTACTCCAAATGTACAATGTGTCTTAATGTGCCATCATCTGCAGTCGGTTGCTACATTTTTCAGCCAAGTTATGGCTGCAATTGGAGGGAATACAGCTGCCCCAGGTATACTGATGTTTGCACTCAAGTCTGTACATAATCAAGTGTCCTTGCCTAAAGACGATTACCTAATTGTTTTCCTATTTGTTTCATGCAGGAGATGCTGTTGTCAATGTTTACATTAACCACGAAAAGAAATTCGCTTTTGTTGAGATGAGATCGGTTGAAGAGGCCAGCAATGCAATGGCTCTGGATGGAATTATATTTGAGGTATTCTAAACTTCCCTTGTGTTTAGATCAGTATAGGATTGTTATTTGTGCCGCTTTGACATTTTGTAAAGCAGATTGCATGGTATTGACACTTTGTGAAGCATATTGCATGGTATTGACTTTCCCCCTTCTTTAATTGGGTAATTAATACAGGGAGCCCCTGTAAAGGTGAGGAGACCTAGCGACTACAACCCATCTCTTGCTGCAACACTTGGTCCAAGCCAGCCAAGTCCCAATCTGAACCTGGCTGCTGTTGGGCTTACACCGGGTTCTGCTGGTGGGCTTGAGGGTCCTGACCGCATATTTGTGGGTGGGCTACCCTATTACTTCACAGAAGCACAGATCAAGGAGTTGCTGGAATCCTTCGGACCCCTTCGTGGTTTTGATTTAGTGAAAGACAGGGAAACAGGAAACTCAAAAGGCTACGCTTTTTGTGTTTATCAAGATCTTTCAGTTACGGACATAGCTTGTGCAGCACTTAACGGTATTAAAATGGGTGACAAGACGCTCACAGTTAGGCGTGCTAATCAAGGTGCCAACCAGCCCAAACCAGAGCAAGAGAGTGTTTTGTTGCATGCACAGCAGCAAATTGCATTGCAGGTAAGAGTTAAATTGGTTTTTCCTTTAGAAAATTGTGTTATGGACAGGTCACTCCTGCTGAAGGAGTCCGTAGTCTGCAGTTACTGATATTTTGGTGAAAAGGTGTCTTTTTTTGTTGCAAATATGATGTTTACTTTAGAATTGTCCATGTTATCCTAGTAAATAATGCATAAATTATACATGTAGTTGTAGACTTTATAAAATAGTGTATCCTTGATAAATATATGATGTAGTTTGAAAACACTCTTTTTCATAACTTATCTATATATTTCATATTATCCTTGTACTGAATTTTTAATCTTTTCGTTTTTGGGTGAGAATATTTTATGTAATATGGGCCGTATTTCCTAACATGCAGTGTTTAAATGAATGTGCTTATATACTTTACTCAATAATACTTTCAATCTTCTTAATATTGATTCTGATCTGAACTCGACTTTAGTTTTGGTTTAACATCTTGAGGTGTTTGTTTCATTTGCAGAGGTTCATGTTGTTGCAACCGCCTAGTTCTGTCGCCACCAAGGTTGTATGTTTAACTCAAGTAGTAACTGCAGATGAGCTTAGGGATGATGATGAGTATGAAGATATTTTGGAAGACATGAGGCTGGAAGGCGGAAAGTTTGGTAAATTACCATCACTCTAGTGTTAATTTCACAATTTCTTTTTTTTTCTTTTAATTATCCTACAAAGTTTATTGTGGTATTGATTTTCTTTTTCTTTTTTTTTGTCCCCATCTTTCTGTTTTACAGCCTTTTTTGTAGTCACACATTCTGCTATAAAGATTCAGGCCTAACATTCAGACAGAAGCCTCCCTAACCTTCTAACTGAATTCATCTACGATTTGTTTTGTTGTCTATTTCTAAGATCTATTTGTTTTTCACTGATTTGCAGGACCGTTAGTGAATGTCATCATCCCACGTCCAAGACCAGATGGTGAACTGTCACCTGGAGTTGGGAAGGTTGGTCTGAATTCTAGTTATTAATACATTTAAGTTTGAAAAATCTGATTGACAGGATAACGTCTTCTACTTGCTGAAACCATTCTTCAATTCACAGGTGTTTTTAGAGTATGCAGATGTTGACGGTTCTACGAAAGCCCGCACTGGGTTGAATGGCAGGAAGTTTGGTGGTAATCAGGTGGTAGCAGTGTTTTACCCGGAAGACAAGTTTGCCCAGGGCGATTACGAGGGCTAGTTGTTTGTCCTAATATACATATTAACTGGATTGTCAAGATTTCTTAATTAGAACTTTCGAGTTTGCTATTTCCTCAGTGTTCTACATTTAGTGGTATCTTGTAGCCTAGTAAGTAAACTAGGATGATTGTTCCTTTTTTAGTTTCTTTTTTTGGTTGAAAATTACAATTGTGTACTTTTCCAGTTGGTGCGAGAAGTGAAAATATGAACTTAAATATGAGTTATGGTCTCTGTGGTTGAATGCACTTCAGCTTTTCATAAGCAAAACCACGTATTTTTCATTTTTGGTATAAATTAAACACTTTGAAGCATTTCTCAACAACAACAAAAATCACTTTGAGCCATTACCTTTTAGGCCTCATCCCAAACCTTTCTAACTCACCAAGAACTAGTTGGTGAGCTAAACATATCAAATTGAGCTTCAGGCTCGATTGGGAATTATTATCAAATTGAGCTTCGGGCTCGATTGGGAATTATTATTATGTGACGATAACACAACGTGATAAACAATTGATAAGCTGATTTAGTTTACGAGTTTATTCAGTAACATGTCCAATCTTTCATTACTCAACATCATTGAGCAATTATATGATCGGGCCTAAGAAATCTGGAAAGAACAGAAAGGGATTACCCATAGCACAGAACAATAAATTTCACCATAGTGTCGCTTTTTCCTTTGAGTTGAAGAATTATATTTAAATAAAAATATATATATTCCTGGGTAAAAGGTTTCCTGATACGGAAAATCCCGGGAAATGGTTTCCTATATTTATGCTCCGCTCTGACCCCACAAAAAAATGTTTGCACCACGACAAAACCAACTCCTAAAACCCTAATATTCAGAAGCAACCAACAAGTCTTTCACCCAAAACCCTGAAACAGCAAAACCCTAAAAATGTCATCTTCAATTCCTCTCCGCCATCTCCGCCAGCTCTCTACCACCGCTAAATCTTCAATCACCATCTCACAAGCGAAGACCAAGCTCCGAACAGAGCACGACCCTGACAAAGCCCTAGAGATTTACACCTCTGTCTCCGAACACTACTCGTCTCCTACCTCCTCTCGCTATGCTCAGGACCTCACCGTTCGTCGCCTCGCCAAGTCTCACCGCTTCGCCGACATCGAAAAATTCATTGAATCTCACAAAAATGACCCAAAAATCACCCAAGAGCCTTTCTTGTGCACCCTCATCCGATCGTACGGCCGCTCCGGCATGTTCGACCACGCAATGAGGACCTTTGATCAAATGGACCAGCTGGGTACTCCGAGATCTTCACTTTCCTTCAATGCTCTGTTAACTGCGTGCACCTATTCGAAACAGTTCGAAAAAGTCCCCCAGCTGTTCGATGAAATTCCCAACAAGCATGGTGTCTCCCCAGATAAAGTGTCGTATGGTATATTAATCAAGTCGTATTGCGCGGCTGATAAGCCCGAGAAGGCGATTGAGACTCTGAGGTTGATGGAGGAGAAGGGTATTGAGATAACTGCAGTGACATTCACCACAATATTCAATGCTCTGTATAAGAAAGGCAATGGTGAAGAGGCTGAGAACTTGTGGAATGAGATGGTTAAGAAGGGTATTGAGGTTGATGCTGCCGCTTATAATGTTAAGATTATGTATGTCCATGGCGGGAACCCGGACAATGTGAAAGCTTTGATCGAAGAAATGGCGAATGCCGGGCTGAAACCCGACACTATTAGTTACAATTACTTGATGAGTTGTTATTGCATGAATGAGATGAAGGAAGAAGCTGTCAAGGTTTATGAGGGGTTGGAGGGAAATGCTTGTAATCCGAATGCTGCAACTTTTAGGACTTTGATATTTTATCTATGTAAGAATGAGGATTATGATAAGGCGTATAAGATTTTCAAGAGGAGTGTGGAGGTGCATAAGATCCCCGACTTTAATACGATGAGACATTTGGTTGAAGGATTGGTGAAGAAGAAGAAGATGAAGGAGGCCAAGGGATTGATACGCACAATTAAGAAGAAGTTCCCTCCTAATGTTTTGGTTGCCTGGAAGAAAGTGGAGGAGGGTCTTGGTTTGGCTTCTTCTGATAGGAATGCTTCTTCGGTTCCTGATGACGAAGAGGCTAAGGAGGCTACAGCATAGTTATTGGCGGGATTCTGGTTGGTCTTGTGCTGAATGTGTTGATTACTTCATCTGCGGCCGCCCGAATTGATCTGGTGAAACCGTGAGCAAGGATGTCGATTTTCCGAGGAAGCAAGTTTGAAGCTTTTGGAAATTGTAATGCTGTAGAAGCTTCAATTTTGATTTTTATGTTAGTTTTCTACTCTGCTTTCTGCTATTTGGTTGAATCTGTTCACCTATTGTAGTGCTAGTAAAAATTACTCGGCTCATCTGGCATTTAGTAAGATTTCCGAGCCCTTGTTCAAGCTGTCTTTTATCCAGATATGGAAGCAGGCATATTTTATTACTTTGCATCCTGCTTATGCCATATCCAGTATGAGGATTCCGTTCACATCCTGCTAAGTGTTAACACTCTGTAATGTTTTATTTTCCTTTATAAATTTTGATTAACAATATGTTACATTAGAGTATTGTGATAACTTCGCTCAAGAAAAAAGCTGGTTGAAAGTTGTCCTGCCACCAACTATTGGTGTGGATTCAGTGGTCTGCTTGGAAGTCTACTGGAGTAGAGCATATATATTGAATTGCAAATTGCAAACCAGAGTGAGTTTAACGGCTATGAAGAAATGTTCATATTACAATTCGAACCAGAGTGAGTTTAATAGTTTAAGTAATACAGTTCTCTGTCAAGGACCCACAAAACTATTTTGGCTCAGAATCAGAACCAAAAATTTATTTGGAGTTCCCAGATTGTATAGAATAGAGGAGGTCACTGGGTTACTGTTACAGAGGAGGTAGCCTGCATATGAGAGTCGTTCGATTGTAAATGAGAGAGCCATTGAATTGCAGGAGAGAGTGTCAAGGAGAGAAGATAAACTCAGCCAAAGCTATTTTGTTATACACCAAAGAGCAAAAGAAAAAACTCAAAATCACTGTCAGCAGTAAAATTTATAACTAGACATATGACATTTTGTGGGTCAGTTATTTGCTAATTTCTTTTTGTAAATAGAGTAATAAGGAAAGTTTTTCAGGCCCAACCCTGCTGAGTGAAACGAAGATGCCACAGCTTAGCTTAGGCTGGCTATCTTGAAGTTCAGGTTCTCTTTCCTTTATTGTACTTGCAGTTTTAGTTTAATGTTCCTTCCGTTCAGTTCTACTTTCGGTTCAAGTAGTTGATTTTGTTTAATTGCTTTCAGATTACTGAAGATTTATCATTGGAGTTGTTTGTTCAGCTGGCCCTCTTAGCGTGCCCCTGTTGAAGATCAAAGCCTGCCTTGCAGGTTTTGCTGGTTGCATACCTGTGTGTTAAACTCCCAATGAAAATATATGAATTTGAGCGAGAAGCCTTCACCAAGGATACGATTTTGTTGAAATCTGTAATGAGAAAGATTCTGATTATGGAATCAATAATGGTCCTTTTCTCAAGTTACTCTAGCTCCCTTTTCCTTGTTAAAGTTTTCTACTTCCAACTCTATTTTGTATTTGACTGCCAAACAGGAAATCAAGGTGCTTAATATGATCAAACTTTATGGGAAGCCAATATGTGTAAATAAGGTACTGAACTGTTTTTCTTCCCTAGCTATCATTTTCTGGGTCTGTACATCTGTCATCTTGTTCTACATAGACAGGTGCCAATCATAGAATTGCACTTAATTTTTGTTTTTTGAGGGCTAGGCATTCTGTTGTGTCTCTACCCACTGCATATCATATATGTTCTGTAGTGATGATAGATTGTGTGAGAGTTTTCAAGTATCTAAACTAGGGAGGGTTCTACTTATAAGTAAAAGCGGAACTTCTGCTACGCCTTGTTATGAGTTCCATGCTATCACTCCTGGAAATTGGAAATTATATTTGTTTTGGTTTTGAAGCCAAAGTCAAAAGGGTATTATTTTAGTTGCAATACACATATAACTTCTGGCATTTGCTCATTGTTGTAATACTTGCTGAAATGGTGGCTATTTTACATGAAGTTGATTTAGAATTTGAATTTCTTGCACTGCAGTTTTACATTACAAAGTAGCCCAAAACTTATTTTTCTCTGTAGTTTCTTCTGTTGAGTGACAAGAAGGGACTAAATAGGTAGGCTGGGCTAGAACTTAGAACTAAACAAGCCAGATAGATAAAGATCACGGGCACCGTGATTCAGACTCAGTAGACCACAGGGTTGGGATCTTTGATTTGATCCTCTAAAAAAGTGTGCCTCAAACTCAATCCCAAAGGCAAATAGT
The DNA here is from genome assembly GCF_002207925.1 of Prunus avium. The sequence goes on along the minus strand of NW_018922165.1, from coordinate 44,810 downwards.
AGGTAGAAACAAAGATAAGAATCCAAGGGTGGAGGACACATGGGTTATTGCTGCAACTGTGACTGGCTGATGACAAAGATTTTCTGATGAAACAGAGACATAATGAGCACGCTGCAAGGCTAAGCTCTAAGCCTCTAAAGCTAAGATTGATAGATAGATAGAAAGATGGATACACACAGAAGAGACACGAGTACATATGAACCAGAAAGATCTGATCAACTGAGCTCATGCGCTAAAAGAAGCTCTGCTACTTACTTGTGGTAAATAAAACTCATAGGGACATGTGCTGCTGATTTCAATTTTGAGCCAGCTATATAATTTCTCAGGTGGATGATGAATCTCTGATACCTTGTGTGCCCTCTCCACACTGAAACTTTACCATTTCCAGAAAAGATTCATTCTCTTCAGCCAAGAAAGAGAGAGAAAATTAAATGACAGCCTAATCAGCCATTTACTATTAACAGTATGAGTGAAGTGTTACTTTTTACTGCAGTGCTGGGTCACAACAACCAAGTGAGAGAGAGAGAGAGAGAGAGAGAGTAGTGGGGCGGGATTGAAGAAGAGCACCACCTGACTGATGATGATGACTGGTGAGGAGGACTGAGTTGGAGGGTGGGTCATCAATTCGTCATATCGTCATGGATCCGATTCCATTTCTCTACTTTTATTACGTTACGTGGTGTGTACGTAATAATATCCAAGGGCAAGGGCAATTTTCTTTCTTACTTTCTTTCCATTTGTGCGTAAAAGAGAAAGGTGAAAGGAATAGAAACAAATGGCAGACCCCACCAAAAGAAACAACGAAATAATAGAAAGAGGAGCAAGCAAATTGCATATCGGATCCAATAGTGAATTTTAGTTTTTAGTTCATGTATAAGGGATGTGTTAGCTTCTAGCGACTCGAGAAGATTTTGGTAATGTACATGCAATGGCACAATCAAATCAAACAAGGTGGCTATGTGATGTCCAATAAACAATTACAATCCTTTTCAAAGGTACAAGTGTGAGACTCAATTACATCAACAGTCAACGATTACATTATTTATGTGCGTGTGTGCGGGTGTGAGCGGTTGTTCGTAAGTTGTATTAGTACCAAACAAAATTATCAAATATTCCAACAACAAGATACGACATCATATTGACTTTCATGGACTAGAGTTGGATACTAGGCATGTGCACCACAGAAATGAGCGTGCAAAGCGGAGAAGATTAGAGCTTTTTATTGATGTTTCTTCCAAGTTGCAAGCTACAACATCATTTCAGTCCATGAGAAGGCAGAAGGCAGAAGACTGGCTTTTTAATCATTGGTCGGTCCAACTGCTTAATTGGTCCTTAATAACATCATTGATTAAAGTTGTACATCCCAATATTTTCAATTGATTGTGTTCTTGTGTTGTGTCCGCGTGATACTCTCAGGCTCCCTGTCAAAGGAGCTACCATATCATGTCATGTCGACCAAAAGTGCAAACTCGTTTATCAGCTCTTGCACCTTTCACTACCTCCCAACTTTTGCTTTTTAATCAGGCACCATTCAATAATGTGTTAGACAATTAATTGAATTCAACCCCCACAAATTTTTTTATATAGGACATTTTCTATGGAGGGGTACGATAATAGTCTAAATTCACATACACTACACGAATGCTAGTACTCGAATCCAGAACTTTGACTGAAAGAGTAAATACTCCAAATCACTACACGGTTTCTTTGCCAACCCCCATCATTTAAGCTGCAAAGAAGAATCACACACTATATCAAACGGACTCCGAGCTATTCCTGAAGAGATGGAGCAACTGTTTGCGAAGAGTTATTGAATCGTTGGAGCCCCATTTGAATTGTTGGATAAATGCACGGTCTCTTTTTGAGTAATCTCATCTTGCATATTGCGCATTTGCATGCCAAGTACTTCCATTAACAGATCATCCATCTTTCTACGTAGAATAACAACATGCACCACAACAAATTAATGAAAATTAGCCACCACCATTATCATCTTAACTAGAAACCTTTGAAACTAACCCATACTATTTCATATGATCTCTTGCAACACATATATTACATAAAACCCTCAAACTGAAAAATCATCAAAGTGATCATCTAGTTCGTGTTTTATTTTGATTCGTTTGAGAGCTAGCTAGCTAGGTTTTAAAGAGCTCCAGAAACCCTTGCTCCTGATGATGATCTTGCACTACCAGTAGCGCAGCAGAATAGAGCCTCCCAAATCTCGGCGAAAGCTTCAACGATGACCCCATGGTGCTCCCTCGAGTTCAGAGACAAGAAACAATGGAGCAACTGCTCCAACTCTCTCTCGTCGAACATCTGCTTCTCCAAAATCATCTCCATCATCGACCTCTTGAAGTCCTCGTACGGATCCTCCGACTTCTTCACCACCGCGAAGCTCTCCCTCACCTTCCCCTCCACCGTGCACGGTATCAGCCTCTGAAACACCGACAGCCTAGCCGGCGCAGCCGTTTCCATCTCCGCCGATGACCTTCTCGAGACGCTGCGTTTTGCGGCGCTGCTGCCACGCTTCTTTTTCTTTTTCCGGCGCGGAAATGGCGGGGACGAGTCGGTGGAGAAGCTTCTGGAAGATCTGGTGGAGACGAGGGTTTCGGTTTCTTCGTCGTCCAAGCAGCCGCCGCCGCCTTCGCTGCTGAAAATTCCGGTTTCGAAGGAGGACGTGCTGATCCGGATGCGACTTGTCGTTGTTTTCTTCTTTTTGTTTTTGACTCGTCGTTTTTGGTTCGTTTTCTTGTTCTGCTCCGAGACAGAGGAGGGAGGAGGCGAAACGGTGTCGTCTACGTCGGAGGAGGCGGAGGCGGAGGAGGTGTAGATTTTGCTGCGTGGGTTAATGTCGTAGACCTTGGCGACCACGTGCCACTTGTCCTCTCTTTCCCACTCGAACTTATGATGATGGTCGGGCGGCGATCTGGTGCGGTCGTCGTCTGAGAGTGTTGGTCTGGATCTGATGCCACAGAATAACACGTGGCGTTTGATGGAGGAGTGGTGATGGATTTTGGACGGTAGAGGTGGTGGTAGTGCGGTGGTGGCTGGGAAGTTCACGTGGTTGACTACGGGGGGTGGTCGGGAGAGAAATGAAGGGACAGGATTTGAGGGGAGAGTGGAGGGGTCTTTTGAACGGCAAGATTGGAAGGAGGGGATCACTCGGGAGATTCGGAACTTGAAACGTTTCGCCATGAAGGATGGACGTTTCTTAAGAAACAAGCTCTCTGTGTATGTATGTATGGGAGACTAACTTGGCAGGAAGCAGGAAGGAGCAGTGTGATAAAATTGACATGCAAACTGTTTGTGTATGAGAAGTGGTGGGGCTTAAATAGAAAGTTGTGTGCACCACTTCTCTCCAGTTCCTCCCATTTTCCACTGTTCTGTTTATAACAATATATTCTTTTACTTTTTAATGTCACTCATATAATGTCGTTCATATTCACGTATCCAATGTTATAATACCACACGATATTTGAAAAATATTCTTTTAAAAGACAGTCTAAAATTAGAGTTATAATAACATTAATTAGTTTGATTTTATTTAGGATGTGTGGTACTTTAGATTTACAGCAAAAGTTAGTGAAAATGAAATTATAGTAAATATGCAGGGTAATAAGATATGCACTGGTTAATAATTGGTAACGCATTTTTCGAAAGTACTGTGTGTGGATTGAAATTACTTTGAATCCACATACAAAAGAGAATCTATTGTTGGATTATTTTGTTTTTGGGGTTGTGGATATTCATGAGCTGGCTAGCCTGTTTCTCTGTGGACTGGTGAGCTGCTGCCATTCCTCCCTTCTTGTATTATTTTTGGGGGAAGATATATGAAAGCCAAGGAGCCGACTTCCAAGAGAGTAAGACACACCTGAAAATGGGAGACTATATATATATATATATATATATATATATATATATATATATATATGTATATCTAGGCTTATGTATGGTACCTAGCAGTATCCAGGCCGTACGCTGATGGATTCTTGGAAGGTGATCATAGATTCATAGATTACAAAATGCTGAAATTTAAACTTGGGTTCATTAATTATTATAATATTGTTCTGTATAATACATTCTCTTTGGTGAGACAAGTCAATAGAGTCATGACAAAGTTGATATCTAAAAATTTGATTTTGCTCCAGCTTGGATTGGCACCTTCTTAGCTGACGACGTGATGGGGGTCTCTAATAAGACCTGCTGGATCTGTTTTGATAATAGTTAGTTTTGTTTGTTGCTGGGGCCCTGCCCCCCCTACTCACCCAAAAACCAAAAAAAAATAATTTGATTTTCATCTCCTGCAGAGCTTCCACAGTGTGTTGCAGGGTAGGGGAGCCAATTTCCACCAGGCCCCTACCCACCACAATCAAAGTTGAGTTGTATTATTAAGTCAATGGTCAAGCAAATGCATTTTGACAAACATGTGTTCCAATGATTTGGAATTTTCATCCTGAGGATCTGAGTTAGGGCATGGTCCAATTTCATTATGTTGCATGAACATAGAATAGCAAAGATTAACTAATGCTTTGTTTGGAATTGCATTTTGAAAGGGTCAATAGTGTTAATTATAACTTTTGTTAAATATGTGCTTCTTAATCATAAAAGCGTATTTGGACGATCCAAAGAGGCCTTTTGTTTAGTGCGATATCCTGTAATAAAACCATTCTGCCTCGCCCAATACATGGGTTTCGGCAAAGTTTCTTGACCACAACCTCATCTCATGTTGGGGTTTATGACTCAACCATTGGAGATGCCCTAAGAAGACTGTTGAGGAGCCAGTAGAACACTGGAGATGAGATGACCTAATAAAAGAAAACAGATAGCCGATGATGAGGAGCCAGCAGACGAGTTTCAAATTTGTAAGCAGCGCTGTGTACAAAAATTCAACCTCATAGCCTAGCTAGGCCCCAGCGCTGCAGCACCTGTCTCAGAACTCATGATAGTGGTAATAATCTTTGCTGGATTGGTGGATAAATAGTCAAAAAAAGATAGTAAAAAAAGCGAGTCTTGTCCCCTCCATGCTCCTATTCTAGCACTGAAATTGCATTTACGCAAACGTTTCCAAAGCTTGCAAATAAAGAAGCCAAGCTTCTTTTTTGTGCTTGAGAGATTCAATTTGTACAGAGACTGTGAACTCAAAAAAGTCAAACAGAAGAAGAGGCATTTCTAATTTATCAAACACGTGGTGTGGGATGGGATAAGATATCCATGGAAACAAAATCATCTTTGCATGCAAGCGTCTCTTTTTTTCTTTTTTCTTTTTCTCTGTCCTTTTGGACATGCTCTTTGGCAAAGTTAATGCCTCTTGTCTATACATAAAATCTCAGATGTTCCCCCACCCCAGCATGGGGCGCACTGCGCTCTCTGAGCATCACAGTCGTGACTCTGTGGAGCTCATTTGCACAGTTAATAATATCACTTTTTTGTTCAGGTTGCTTTGCTTGTATTGTTTTTTTCTTTTTTGTCTTTCTAAATTATGAAATTTTACTATTTGGGTATTCTCTTCTCAATTGTATGCCAGGCCATTTTTGTTGAGAAGCGTTGCCTTTTGGCCCTATCATCTCAACTCTACCTATTGGGTAAGAGTATTTACTCATGCTCCCGAGGTCATAGGTTTGACTTATTTCTCCCCAAATATTGTTTGTATTTATACAAAATGAACTTTGGAACGAGAAATTATAGAATACTACGTATGGTGGTACATCTTGTACACATATTATAATATGGGTGGGGACAGTTTATTTTCTCTCCTTTTAGGGAATAGAATATCCACTTATATTATAACACGTGTACAAAATGTACCACGTGATCGTACTACCGTAATATTCTATAATATCTCGGAACATAGAAGGTGAGGACAAAAAAATAACAAATAAAAAAATACGGAAGGTGAAGTGGTGTTTGGTAAAGTTTGCAACTTTCCTTGTTTCATCATCAGTAAGATATTTATATCATACCTTAACAACTTATCTTCCACTTGCATATAATTTAATCTGCTAAACAAATACAATGCATTCCAACATAAAAGGGGTACGAATCAAAATAAATTGACCCACCATTGTTTTTCTTTTCGTTTTCTTTTTATATTATATAAAAAGGTAAGAACTTGCCGGCCGTTGTTCGAACAAGAAGACAGTCGAGCATTGGTTTGTGACATCATATAGTTAGTTCTCTTGTCGTATTAGCTGCTAAAACTTAGGAGAACATTACCGTATATCTTTTGTCACACTCTTTGACGAATGTTATATATGTTCGTCATCCCTAAATCTGAAATCGTCGGGTTTCTTTTCTTTCTTTTTCATTTTTGCTGTAAAATTCTTTTATTTTATTTTTTAATAACAAATTATGTAATTAAAACAGAGAAGATGGTAGATGACATGAGTTGCCATGTCATGTTCTACATGTTTTGATATCCAAAAGTAAATAAATAAGTTGATGCCGGTACCGTAGCGCTATTGATCTAACTATATCTGTATGTTTCATAATAAAACAGATTTGATAGTAACGTAATAAAACAGAAGTGTAGCTGGCTTTGGCCTAAGTAGAAACAATATACTGAAAAGCTCAGAAAGGATATTTGTCAATTTCACCGCCCACCCACTTCTCTATAGTGCAATATTATTGTATGGCATAAGTGAAAGCGATTCTAATTTGCCATGTCACAATCAATTGGAAATCAAAATACAATTTTGCCAAATCTTCCAGGCACCCCTTTCTGTTGTGCACTTAACCTGGCACAGTGACACGACCATATAAAAAATAAAAAATAAAAAAATTTGAACCATAAATACCAACTTATTCGATCCCACCAAGAGTTTTAATCCAAATTTAAAACCATCATTTTTGGTCAATGGCACATCAAGCGGGTGAATTTGGCCGAATATGCAGGTCGGATTTCATGCTTGACCAAAACAAATAATTTGGACAAGGACTGAAATCAACCCTTTTTCCTTCGAGTTTCTGAGAGTTTATGGTTATTTTGAAAATATAATGACCAGTTTAATTCAAGTCCGCGTTTTGTGTTAAAGGAAAGGTTATCCATTTCCCACATTTTGTTTTGCAATATTGTTTTTACTGTTAGAAAATCTCTTTGGGCAACTATATATGCATTGTTTATTGCATGAACTCCCAAGTTTAGCGCTCTTATGTTCCTATATAAACCCCATCTGTTTACCCTAATGACACATATATTTTCTCTTCTCTTCTGCCCTTTTCTAAATTTCGCTTGAGCGTTTTTGAATCTTTAGTGTAGTGTTCTTGAGTTCTTTTGAGCATTCCTCAATCCTTGAGACTTGTTTTTAACTCTTTTGAAGTCAAAGATTTTCATCCAAAGGATAGAGATCAAGTTGTTTCTCGATACACGTCTTGTTGTATCTTGAAACTTGTTACACCCAGTTCTATATATATATGCCTCAATCTTATTGTTTTTTTTATAAAAAAAATGAATGATTCTCAGTGAAGAAGAGTTGTTATAACAGAGAGACAATATAGGCGAGGGGGAGCTTGTGCGACATACAGACGCTTCAAGTAAAATGGAGCCTAAGGAACACACAGATATGCTAGAGAAGAAGGCCTCGATGGAGGTGGAGGGTAGCCGCGAAGCCCCGGAAAAGATCAACAAGGTTGCTTTACTTTGTGCTGTGGTTGGCTCAATTATATCCATTATATTTGGCTATGGTAGGCTTTCTCTCTCTTGACAGGATAATACTTGTTCATTTTACTTTCAATTTGCTAAGGTTTGTGGTTTAATATCTAGATCAATGTAGGTTCTAAAGAATTTGGGTTTCCATGAATTACATTTTGTGAATACAGATACTGGTGTGATGAGTGGAGCCATGATCTTCATCAAAGAAGATCTCAAAATCAACGATGTCCAAGTCGAAGTACTAGCCGGAATTCTCAACATTTGTGCTCTAGTGGGATCTCTAGCAGCTGGAAGAACCTCTGATTATATCGGTCGGCGTTACACTATTGTTGTAGCCTCCATAATTTTCTTAATTGGGTCAGTTCTAATGGGGTATGGTCCAAACTATCCTGTGCTGATGACTGGAAGATGCATTGCTGGCTTAGGTGTAGGCTTTGCACTTATGATTGCGCCAGTTTACTCTGCAGAAATTTCATCTCCAGGAACCAGAGGCCGTCTAACCGCTCTGCCAGAGCTTTGCATAAGTCTTGGCATCTTACTTGGTTACGTTTCAAATTATGTTTTCGGAAAACTGGCATTGACACTTGGATGGAGACTGATGCTAGGCATTGCTGGAGTTCCTTCAATTGTTTTGGCATTTGGGATTGTCAAAATGCCAGAGTCGCCAAGGTGGTTGGTGATGCAGGGCAGGCTAGCAGAGGCCAAGAAAATTTTGTTTCTAATTTCTAACACCAAAGAAGAAGCTGAGGCTCGTTTTTGTGATATCTTGGTTGCTGCTGGACTTGATGAAAATTGTAAGGAAGATGTAATTGAGGTTCCCAAAAGCAACAAGGGTGAAGGGGTTTGGAAAGAACTACTTTTGAGGCCAACTCCGCCCGTCCGTCGGATTCTAATCGCAGCCATCGGAATCCATTTCTTTGAGCATGCCACAGGGATAGAAGCTGTTGTGTTATATAGTCCAAGAATTTTCAAGAAAGCTGGGGTTAGAAGCAAAGACAAGTTGTTGCTTGCCACAGTTGGGGTTGGTGTTACAAAGACTTTGTTCATATTGGTAGCCACATTTTTGCTTGACAAAGCTGGCAGGAGGCGCTTATTGTTGACAAGCACTGGTGGCATGATTGTGGCTCTAACAGGATTAGGGTTTTGCTTGACAATGGTAGAGCACTCCAAAGAGGAGCTTACTTGGGCACTAAGCTTGAGCATTGTGTCAGTTTATGTGTTTGTGGTTTTTTTCTCAATTGGGCTTGGGCCCATAACTTGGGTTTACAGCAGTGAGATTTTCCCTTTGAAGTTGAGGGCACAGGGAACAAGTATTGGGGTGGCTGTGAACAGACTTACGAATGCTACAATTTCTATGAGTTTCCTGTCAATTTACAAGGCAATTACCATTGGAGGGACCTTCTTTATGTTTGCAGGCATGGCTGTCTTGGCCTGGCTCTTTTTCTTTTTCTGCTTGCCAGAGACCAAGGGGAGATCATTGGAAGAGATGGAAATGGTTTTCAGCAAAAGCAGTGATACTAATAAGTCTAGAAATGGTATTGTATGAATGCAATCAAGAATTAATGTACTAGCTAGCAGGGTATAGCTCAGTTGGTTGAACTTTTCCACGTCCACCTATGTGGGCAGAGGTTCGAAACCCCAAGGCACCCAATAAATATTTGTGTAAACCCCTTTCCCGCAATCGCTTGTACTAAAAAAGAAACAATATTAATGCACTCTATGTTTTATCTAAAACCTTAATTATGTGGTGATTCCAAGCTTTGCTCATATGGTAAACAGATTACAAACCTTGCTTATCTAGTAAAAGAGTACAAGCCAAAATCTCAAATAGTAGTATAATTTACAATAAATTTATAGATGCACAAATTTTCTAAAACAATAATGCATAAAAATTGATTGTGCCATCAAGAAAGAATCAAGGAGATGATGTAGCTGGCTGGTGGCCAATCCTCTGTGTACATATGGGACTTGATTTTTTGGGGACAACTCTTCAAACAATACAAATTATTTTTTATTTTTTTTAATCAACACAAACTTTTGGAATAACCCTTCAAATTAACCTACGGGTAAGGTTTAAAGAGCCATATGCTGGAAGATGCTCTTACACCTGTATCTAAGGAAAAAGTTGCTAAGATGAGACAAGATATAAATCTATGCTCGATCCTGTGAAAAATTATAAGCTGCCTTTTCTTACTTCTCATATAAATACAGTGATATCGATCCTTTCTATTTGGCTATAGTAATTTATCTCTCCTCTTGATTTATAGTCTTTACTAAAGCTTTGTAAAGAATTTATTTTAGGTGTGATTAGATTGTCATCTTACAGTTCATATATCCAAGTATAATATTCATAATCACAATAATGGCTTACCCAAAGTTGACAAGCACTGGGGGCATGGTTATTGCTCTATCAGTGTTAGGGTTTTGTTTAATAATGAAGGAGCAATCTGAAGGTTTTAGCACTGCAAGCCAATATGCATACGTGGCTTTCTTCTCTTTTGGGATTGGGCCCATATCTTGGGTTTATGGCACAGAGATTTTTCCCTTTGAAGCTGAGGGCACAAGGACTGAGTGTTGTTGGGGTCGCTGTGAACAGGGTTATGAGTGTTACATTTTTAATGTATTTCTTTGCAATGTATCAAGCAATTACGATTGGAGGGACTTTCTTTATTTGTGCAGGGATATCTGTGTTGGCATGGGTTTTTTTTTCTTTCTATTTCTTCCTGCCAGAGGTCAAGGGGAGATCTTTGGAAGAGATGGAATTGCTTTTCAGCACAAACGCTATTGATGATTAATGGTGTTGGAATTCAGTCCAAAATCAATGCATAAAATATGTTTCGATGTCCTTCGTTTTCTCTATATCTCTCCTTATGTGATTGTCCGGCGGTGAAAAGAGAAATAGTAAAATATGGAGAGATAGTGAAACGGAAATGGGTAAGTATTGAACAAGTTAGGGGAAGTTGGACATCATTTGGATGTCTATAATTTCTTGTAATCAAGGGCGGATCTATGTGTGGGCTAGAGCCACTCTAACCTAGTGCTAAATTTGGAGATGAAAAAAATTAGTGTTAATTTTTAAGATTTCATTAAATTAGTGCTAAATTAAGTCCTGTCGTCATTAAATTTGTGACTTATGCATGTGTCAAATTTGAGAGAAGAGAGAGTGAACAAATGCTTTATTAATTGGTAAGACTCGGCCTAGATTAATTGTTTCCAAGTTTGTTTTTGGACCTCCGTATAACTTTTTAAAAAATATAGAAAATTTGGCATAAGTCCAATTATGAGGAGAGATTTTGGGTGCAATCCACGCAGAAATTGTTGTTGATCCAAGTCCTTTGACTTTTGCGCCACATAAGATTACATGTCTATTTCAATTTATTGATATTTACTTTTTTTTATTTTTTATTTTTTGTTCCAGTTATACACCTAAAACATAAATAAGGTAAATTATGAATTCCTAAAACTGGTAAGTTATTGATTTGTAGGATATTAATTATCATATTTGATTTGAATTTAATTGCAAATCTATTTATTGAATTCTGAAATTTTCCCAAGGTATACCGACATCAAAATTTGTAATAAGAGTTCATAAAAACTTCATACCTTAACAATAGGTAAGGTACCTACGCATACACCTCGTATGCAGTATGCAGGTAATTAAACCCATAAATTACCTCTGGTCCAAGTAATTAAATCCATAAATTACCTCTAGTCTAGGTAGTAAAAAAAAAACACTATTACATGGAAGACATGTACATATGTATATAAATATGAACCTCCAGAAAAAACTGCTTAAGAAAACTCAAGAAAAAAACACTTACCTGTAAGGTAGGTACATATATACCTGTATGTATTAACATTATTTACCTATATATCAGGTACATAATTTAATGTGGGTGCTTGTCTGATCGATTGGTATAATATGTGAGTTTTTACTTTTTATTGATTAAATTGTATTTTATCTATATATTAGGAATATTATCAAGGAAAAAAAAATTCAAAATTCAAAATTTGGAATTCAATTTCAAGGAAATAATGCATTAAATTTAGATTTTCAATGTGTTTTCCTTATTTACCTTAAAGGGTAAAATCGACACAACAAAAAAGTAATAAATGTCAAAGGACCTACATCTAAAACCAAAAACACGAGGACTAGACCCAATGACGGCTAATCGTTTTGGACCTAGATCTAAGAACCCCTTTGTACTGATATTGTGCCTAGGATTTCTTTCATTATTGATGTTTCTATTTGGACCCCAATATTTTAAAAGTTGAAACGGACTCGAATGGATAAAAACATACTAAAAGCCAAAAAACTATCTAACGAGCACATGAAGGTGAAGGAAGTTGTGGTTATCAATTTTCCAGTGTGGGACATTTCTTCACACTCTCACAGATCGTGGAGCCTCTTTATAAGAGAAAGATAGTAAGTTGTGCGTTTGGCTAATGCTCAAATATAATCAATTGTTGTTAGTCATTAGGAAAACAATTTGTATCTGTCTCCTCAGCCATTAGATCATATTTGAGGTAGTTTAAAATTGAAAATGTACAACCTTTTCTAAGAGGAAATAAGGTCTTTTGGCAAATTCGAAAGCAGCAAAACAATAAATTGATTTCAACAGTTCGGTGTACCAAAAAGCATTAGAAAATATTTAGGATGACTCTTCATATATGCTGGTTCACTGTTGGCATAGGCATGGGCTTTGCCCTTGTGATTTCACCAATTTACATAGCCGAAATTTCACCTCCTAAATCCAGAGGCTTCTTAACCTCTCTACCAGAGATTTGCATCAGCATTGGAATGATGTTGGGGATTGTATCAAGCCGCAGCTTTGACTGGACAGTAGCGAGTGGGATCTCAGCCGTCCCTTCGCTTGCCATGGCCATTGGTTTTCTGAAAATGCCAGAGTCCCCGAGATGGCTGGTGATGCAAGGCCGTCTAGAAGAAGCTATAAGAAAACTTTACTACTCGTTTCGAACACAAAAGAGGAAGCTGAATTTCGTCTTCGAGATATCATGGTTGCTGCTGGCCTAGACCAAAAAAATTGCAATGAAGATGTGGTGGAGCTCCTTGATGTTGATGAGAATAGGAGGGGTGTTGGGGTTTGGAAAGAGCTAGTTTTGAAGCCAAGTCCTTGTGTCCGTACAACTTTAATTGCAGCAATTGGCATCCATTTCTTTGCACATGCCACGGGCATAGGACCAGTTGTGGTGTATAGAATGTTGAACGATGACGGTACGGTCACTAGAGGCGAGCTCTTTGTTCCTTGCATAGTTGGGTTGTTACCATTTAACCTCATAATAAATAAAAAATTATATGCAACTTGGTAGCCACATTTTTGGTTGACAGAATTGGTTGGAGGCAGCTCTTGTTGACAAGCATTGGGGGTATTTTTGTAACTTTATCAGCATTGGGCTTAGGTTTAACCATGGCAGAGCACTATGAAGGCTTTAGCACCTTTGGGAAGGTGGCTCAGTACTCATATGTGGCTTTCTTCTCACTTGGGATAGGGCCTGTAACTTGGGTTTATAGCACTGAGATTTTCCCTTTGAAGTTTAGGGCACAGGGACTCAGTTTTTGGGTGGTTGTGAACAAAATTATGAATGTTGTTGTTTTAATGGGTTTCGTTCGGTGTATCGGAGAGATATTCCTTGGAGGGGCCTTTTTCATGTTTGCAGGCATATCTGTGTTGGCAGGGTTTTTTTTCTATTTCTTCTTGCCAGAGACCAAGGGGGGAGATCTTTGGAAGAGATGGAAATGCTTTTTCAGGAGAAAGACTAGACTAGAGATTATGATTCTAGAAATGAAGTTGCAAATGGTGTTGGAATGCAGTCAAAAAAAAGATGAGTAGAATGTAAATTGGAGAGCAAATTTAGGTGAAGCTAAAATGTATTGTACAAGGAGTTGTTCGTATGCAGTGGATCATATTTGTCCTTATTACTTTTATAGATTTATTAGTTTCATCGTTTTATTTTATAAAGATGAAAAATGTGAACATGTGTTAGCTGAAATGGAATTTTGAATACGTACATTATAATTCGATCCAATTGAATAATTCCATTTCAGCTTAACTATAATATAAGGACGTTGTTCAATTTAATTTAACAAATATGGCTTGGCCCCTAAAATAGAAATTTAACAAATCAAATCCATTAATAAATCTTGCCCACATGACACCTACAAAAAAGGAGAACCTCGGGCAAATTCACACCCACCCCATCCTCTCATCAACCCCACTTTCCCCACATAGCTCCCTCTTTTCCCTCATCAGGCAGAGGTTTGAGGAAGGAGAGCAAGGTGTTTAATTAAGCCCTTGACTCTAAGTCTCTCTCTTTTTTTCCCCCTTTTCTTCTCTCTTTAATGTAACATACACATACACATACACATGAAGAAGCTTTGTCCAAATATTGATAAAGAAGATGGCCTTGAGACTGTTCTTGAGGTCCCTATACCAGAAGAGATGTTCACCAGCATGGGAAGCAATGTGCAGTTGCGATTGCAAAACATGATGACGTGGATGAAGGCTCAAACCTCCGACAAATGGTCGGCGCCGGTTATCGCCGGACGGTTGAATGAGCTACGGTTCTTGCTTTACCTTGTAGGCTCTCCTCTTATCCCTCTTCAAGTTCAGTTGGGTCATTCCATCCACCGTCCAGTTAGAGATTCTTCCATTGTAAGAACCATGAATCTTTCTCATAGTTGTTATATATTTTTTCTTGTTGCACATGATTGCAAGTAAAAAAGGTGGAGGACCTAATAATATTTGATTTTTTCGTTAACATGTTCACGGTCATTCGTGCCCATTGTGTTACTAGATACTAACACATCATTTTAGTGCCACAAATGTCAATGACTATAATGTTCATTTGTTTCCATTACTTTTGAAACAAATTCATTTATTTACAGAGAGATGTCACATGGATTTCATCTAAGATACAATTACGAAATTACTATAGATTATTAAATAACATGAGGCATCATGAATTTTCCCTTGCTTAATTAAAATCCCAATAATAATTGGACTCAAAATGTTACAGCAAGCTTCAACAGCCAAATACATAGTGCAACAGTACACCGCTGCAACGGGAGGCCAAGCGGCATTGAACTCGGTGAACAGCATGTGTGTGACCGGCGAGGTTAAGATCAGTGCGTCGGATTTTCAACAAGGGGACGTGAGCCTAGAGGTGAAAAGGAGCTCGGCCGAGAGCGGCGGCTTCTTGCTGTGGCAAAAGAACCCGGACTTATGGTGCTTAGAGCTTGTTGTTTCTGGCTGCAAGGTCATCTGTGGAAGCAATGGCAAGCTTTCATGGCGGCATTCGTCTAACCAACAAACACCCATCTCTCAAGGCCCCCCTAGACCCTTGCGCCGTTTTCTTCAGGTATATATATGTACTTATATGATCTTCAACATTTTCTTGTTTTCTTTGAACAAAATATCTAACAAACTTTGTATCATGAATAAAACTATTTGCACCGTAGTGAGGGGGTCAATGGACCCCTAATGATGTAGTGATGAGTCAATGTGCATGCAATTTTTATTTATATAAACTCTTATCACTTGTTCATTACCATGGCACTGGCAAATATTATATGAAATATGAACATTTTGTAGGGTTTAGACCCAAGGGCCACTGCCAATTTATTCGCAGATGCCATGTGCATCGGCGAAAAGATCATAAACGACGATGATTGCTTCATCCTCAAGCTGGACACAAGCCCAGCAATTCGAGAGGCACAGAGCGGCCCAAACTACGAGATAATCCACCACACAATATGGGGATACTTCAGCCAGCGCTCGGGGCTCCTCGTACAATTCGAAGACTCGAGGCTGCTGAGGATGACCAACAAAGCGGACGACACAGATGTGTTCTGGGAGACGAGCGCTGAGTCTGTGATACAAGATTACAAGTACGTTGACTCCGTCAACATTGCTCACAGTGGGAGAACTAGGGTTAAGGTTTTCAGATATGGCGAGCGGTCTGCAAACCACAAGAGGGAGATGGAGGAGACGTGGAAGATCGAAGAGGTGGATTTTAATATTTGGGGTTTGACTATGGAGAGCTTTTTGCCTCCTGGTGACATAAAGAAGCAAGGGTGAGGGTGAGATGATAATTTTTTTTGTTTTTGTTATGAAATTAAAGAGATAGCTAAAAGAAAACTTGTGTAAATACTAGTGAGTGGAAGGCAATATATGTATGGCAAAATGATGAAAAGGTTTTGTAACAACAGTTTTGTTTGAGCTGCTTAATTAAATTGAATTTTTTGGTAATTTGAATACATTGTTTGCTGGGAGAGTAGATCATACAGCTAGTTTCTGATCGTGGAAGTTGAGTATCTAGTTGTCCAAGTTCGTTTTGTTTTTGTCTATATTATCCGAAATTATATAAAGAAATCAAATTTGAATGCAACCTGATTAACTGGCCTAATTCCGCGTTAGCTCTAAGATTGTTTTTGGACATTGAGAACGTAACTTTATATAGTAACTAATAATAACATGAGATATTAGCAAGGAGCTTTTAACTCAAATGATTAAGAACAATTATCCATGCATCCGAAATCTTGTATTCAATCCCGCTCTCTAAATATCGCGGGTATAAAAAGACAAAACATAAAATGCGTATAATCTTGAATTCTTATCAACTCATTTGTTCTGACTTTGTATCATCCATGTCGGTTATTCTGGAAAGAAAAAAAACAGCGACAAACAATCAACAACGACAACTTTGCCACTGTGCATAAATATTCTTATATTGCTTTGCATGCATAACTCTCAAGCTCGGCAAACGTCTTCGTGGTCCTCCCTGATTCGTCTCCGTAGGGTGCCGTGAGATGCAGACAGGTGTCCGAAGAAAAACGCCCCGATTTGGAAAACTGTCGGGATCTCGGCCAGCACAGAGTTTCTGCATCAGGACGAGGTAACCATCAGCCGCCACGTGTGCGATCCTGCCGTCCCTTGAATGCCACGTATTCGCATTATTGGGGTTAGGAACAGGCCACGTAACATTACGTGGTGAAGTTGCTCACACCAAGCCTCTTCATGCGATTGGCTGGGGAGGCAATCAGTCAATGAGTCATATGACCTACCAAATCAAATGTATATATATAAAAGCCTGCCTGCCTGCCATCCTTTTACGTCCTCTATAGCCATATTTCATTTTCTCAAACACCTACACAAATATCATTAGGCTTTGTCTCTTCTTCTTCTTCTTCTTCTTCTCTCGGTCTCTATCTGTTTAAATGATGGAAGATTCATCAATCGTACGGATTGATAGGAAAACATCAATAGAAACTGAGCCAAGAACGCTGGGGTTTGATCAAATTCAGTTTGCAAGGGTATGTTTAATGAAAACTTTCTGGGTCTTTTTTTTTGCTGAAAAATGTTTTCTGGGTTTTTTCAAACGTGCATATATATAAGCATTGCTCTTAACCACTTAGAATACATGTCGCAACTGGACACACACATATATATGTTGGTTTTACTTCTTCTTTTTTCTGGTTTTTACGTATGAGTTTTAATTTATTTGCCTTTGTGTCTTTGTATTTGTTCTGGATTTGTAATTAAATTTGGTGATCATGGTGTTCATATATGCAGGAGGCAGCTAGGTATGTGTTGAAAACAAAGAATATAGAAGAAGCAATGCGCATTTTCACAGAGGTGGGCGGGGTTTATGGATGAACATATATAATTAATTAGAGATACCACATTACATGAGCTAATTAACTCATAAATTTTGCAGGGTTTGGTGCCAGTGGTGAGTTCGATTAACCAAAACGGCGACGAAATGATGGATTCGGAGGAACTTGAGTACTCAGAAGATAATTATATAAGATCACAAGGGCCGAGGGATTGTGTCTCAGCGCCTTTTTAATTTAGTTGCTTTGTGATAATTTGATTGCTGTGTTCTGAATGTTAAAAATATTGTACATGATGGATTTTTTTTTCCCCGTTCCATCAGTCTCTGTATAATTTGTTTCTCATGAATTGAGGTCGGATCTTGTCTTGTCTCCTAAATCAAAATTTGATTTGCTTTGTCTCGTAAATTTATATCTCTTGCGTCATCATTTTCATATCACGTTTTTATTTTCTATCAACTTAAATTTTGAACCAGTAATTGTTTAAAATAATATTAAAAGTCTCGTATTGTGCACAATGCGGCTGCATGTGAGAGATGATGCTAACTTGATATGCATGGATTCATTCCGTGACAACTTTGGATAACTTGTGTAGTTAGTGCTTGTGTTGTGTAGCGCAGGGGGATCTAGAATCGTAAGATTGGGGTCGAGACAGTGGCAGATGCAGGATTGTGACCTCACAGGGTCACAGTGTAAAAATGTTAAAAAATCTTGCGAAAAAAATAACACTAAAAAGATAGTACTTCCACATATAACAATCAACCAGATGTAATCAATCACTGTTAAATTGCATATTCAATACAAAGATAAACTTTAATTTACTAATGAAACCATGAGAAAGGAAAAAATAAAAATCTTATTTCATTGTTACGAACGAACAAAACAATCAATGATGTAGTACACTATAATTATTGAGCCACGGATAAGTTAAATGGCCAATAAAAATTAAATAATCTTCCCCAGCCAAATTTTCTAAAAAATATCATAGCACAAGCCATTAAATGTGAATTCTCAAGAGGACAAAGGAAATATACATGTGGTGCCAAAACAATTTCTACATAACAGGAACTCAAAAGTTAGAGCAAGACATCGAAGAATTGAGGAAATCCCAAAAACGAGCTGAAAACGTCCAATACCCATTTGATCATGCTACTTTACTTTTTTCCCATCACTTTTTTATTGATGAAAATGCATTGCTACTTGACTTGAAGTCAAACACATATATGTTTGTCGCTCAACCATTTGATTTGATCATGCCTGTTCATAAATAGATAGCTCTCCAGCTTTAACTTCCATATATAGATGATTCTTTAGCTAAGAGTGCACACAAAACATATCAAAACATTATGGGGAACGTATCGATTGGCATGTTCTCGAAACTAGTAATAGTTATGCTGCTGTTTCATCTTGTGGTTGCCAACTTTGTAGACTCTTTGCATACACAATGTTTGTTGGGTTCGGGGGAATACGCTGGGTACTTCAATTATCTAGCCCAAAACAGTGTCATTTTGCCCGAGTTGTTTAAAAAAATAAAAAAGACAGCTGCACTGTGCTTAGCACAGCGCCTTCTCTTTCAGCGATTTCGTCGAGCACTTGGTGTGTAGCTCCAAGAGGTCGCTCCAGCAGTTCCAAGGGACCTCCAAGCCTATTTTCATGGCTTCCAAGAGGTCGGGCATCCCCGACGACCCCACTGTGGCACAGCCACTGGTTAGAGATAGAAAATACAAGTATATTATATATATATATATATAAATGTTCAAAACACATGTTAGAATTAAAAAAAAAATTCAAAATTAGTCATGTTTAATTATTTTTAAAGGGCCATTAATTTAAAGTCAATTTGTCTATTAGTAAGAATAGGTGAAAGGTAAAAAAAAATGGAGGGCCAGGGCCACTCCTTCCCGCCACCGGTGTAGCAAGCATTTTAGAACACACTCTCAATCTCTTCTATCAAACTCCCACCTTCATCAACTATAATTACACTATTACTTGTGGGGACACCTTGTGGTATTTACAAAAAAAGAGTCTCTCAATTGTATTTAATATGGGCTTGTTTAATAATTTTGGTTTTTGGTCTTTTTTCACTTTGTTTTTCTGTTTTGGGCTGACTATTCTTGAGCCTTCAGCTCTTGACCGAAAAAGACAAAACAATGAATCCAAATGTATACACTACATTGTTTCCTCCTCCAACTTCTATAGTTGTTTTTGGGTCTTCTTGTAAGTGCAAATATCAATCTTGTTACTTGTGGTCCAAGCCAAAAAAAAAAGACAAAGATGTTATTACTTGTGGAATTCTCCCCAGCAATGCATTCGCATTCATCCTGCATTTCCTTTTAATATAATTGACAATGGTGGTGTTTTCTCTCCCTCAATTATTGGAGTAAAAAGCTGTCATAAGTCTAATATTATGGGCCTTAATTCATCCTCTCTTCAAAAAGCGGATATGTAAGTGAAGCAAGTTAGGGGGCAACTCAAATTGTTAACCCAAATCAAAGTGGGCATCAAGGTCTATCGTGGAAGACTAAGGCTCGAGCAACCTAATCAGTATCTAAGGCTCAAAAGGGTGATGAGAACATGCAGCAATCGGAGTTGAACACTATTCAATTGTAGATTGATACATAGGCGGGATTAAAGGGCTACCCCATCAATTTCAATGAGACTAATGGATTGGAATGTGTGAGGGCTTGGGAACCCCTACACATTCCATGCTCTAAGACAATTCCTTAGAGCTCAAGACCCCATTTTTGTTCAAAGACGCTAGCTAACCTCTTGATGATTATTTTGCTTGAGATGATTTCTAGTGTTCAAAACGCCTTTGTTCATGTCCGGTCCATTCCTGATAATCTATTGCTCTTGAGCCCAAGCTTTTAGTCAACAAACAATGACCCAAAAAAGGAGCCAAAGGTGGTTGTGATGCTTGATGTCAATATGGCATATGATAGAGTTGAATTTTCTTATTGTCTTTGTTTTCAATTTGTGTCTTATTGTAGCCATGATAAGTTTGCTCTAGGTAGCGTCTCTTCATACGCTTGGCTTGAAAGAGGGTCCTCCAAGGCTAATGTGTCTCTACTAGTTGACATTGTTATTTTGGTTTTGTTTTGAGTTTCGTTTGTAGCCTTTATGGAGCGTGTGACACTCATTTTCCTTCATCTCATATTTTTCTCACTGGATTTTCTGAGGCAAGATTTTGATGAGACCACGTTTGTTCGCTTGATTTTGTAACCTTTGACAATTAAAATAAACTGTACTCTTTTTTTTTTTAATTTAAATTTTCCTACATTTCCTTTAATCTTATATGTGCATTTAAAGACTTAATATCTCATCTAAAAGTGCTAGCTTAATGTAATTCTTAGATTAATATATCTCACTTAAGTACCATAAATATTTATAGTGCATTTCCAATGTGACATTCGGTATACCACAATCGGTACTATAAATACTTGTCTAACATACAGACCTTTTCGACGCAGAATTCAATCATTTACCTGCTTATGAATCCATGTTTCTTCGTAGTGCATTCGATGATACATTTTATTTGATTCGTTTCATATATTTTGAATTATTTTAATAGAATAAATCCTACATCAAATTACAAGTTGAAAAAATAAAAATGAGAATGTAGTGTTAGCTGGAGTCATATCCCTTGCTCTGATTTTCTCTACCATAATCTGCTTGATTTTTGGAAATCTACATGTCACCTCATTAAAATTTAATATGAGGGATATAAACTGGACACATTATCCTTAAAGTAAAAACTCAATTTACTAAAATAAAAACTCAATGTACTAAGTAAATTGAGTTTTTACTTTAAGGATGATGTGTCCAGTTTAAATACCTTAAATTAAATTTTAATGATATGGCATGTAGAGGACGAAAAACAAGCAAATTATAGTAGAGAAAATCATAATAGAGAATCTGAATTCGTGTTAGCTTCTTCTGTACCTTCTTTCTTTGATGATTAAATGGATTATCATCAATAAATGTAAAAGAAAAATGAAGAAGGAGATTAATAGTAGTGATAGAAGCATGAGAATTTTATAAGGTTACTATTGAATGGCATTCGTCACATCACTCAATTATTTATAGACTTATGGTATGGTCTTTTTTTTATTGCCATATGGTAAATATAATAATATAGACTTGTATTGACAAAATATAGAGAGAAAAAAAAAACAAGGTCATTGAGATCCCATAAAGATCAAACGGCCACAATCCCCCCGCCACAATCCATCAAAACCAAGTCCAATTCATTGTCAACCCTATTGAACTTAATAAAATGTGGTGGCCCGCACAGCATATTTTAAACTCCTTCACCTCTTTCCCTGAAACAGCAATTCCATCAAGGAAACACTCTTCTCTTGCTCCTTCCCTCTCATTGTATCCTCCACTTTGCTTTTTCCATCTCCAAATCTGAGTCCACATCAGAATGTGAACACCAAGCACAAGATTCACAGACGAAATCTAAAAATAGAAAAAACCCAACAAGAACAAAAATTCAAACTTTTTTCTGCAATTAAAGTTAAATAAACTCAATCTCTGTCATTAATCAGCAATGAAGGATGAGGATGGCCTTCCAACGTCGACGACGGCCAGCGCGAAGAAGGAGAGCTCGGATTCGAGTGTAGTACTTGGGAAAGGCAGGTACAAGTTTTGGGCTTTGGCTGCGATTTTGTTGCTCGCGTTTTGGTCCATGTTCACCGGCACCGTCACGCTCCGGTGGTCCGCCGGCAACCTCAATCGGCTCTCCGACGACCTCGACTCTCCTATTCACGACGATCTCGATGTCCTTGTCAGTCCCCTTATGCATTTTTGTTGCTTGTTTTTGTTTTCTGGGTTGGTTTAGTTGGATCTCTGATTTGATGGGTTATTGGCGATTTTGGGTATTGTTGTGTGTAGGAAATGGAGGAGAGGGAGAAGGTGGTGAAGCACATGTGGGATGTGTACACTAACAGCCGTCGGATCAGACTGCCCAGGTTCTGGCAAGAGGCATTTGAGGCTGCCTATGAGGAGTTAACCAGTGACGTCCCTGGTGTTCGAGAAGAAGCCATAACCGAGATCGCTAAAATGTCCGTGCGCTCTGTCGATCTCGATCCACCTCCTGTCCAATCTGCAGTGAGTCCCCTTTCTTTTGTGTTTTTTGTTTGATTACGCAAGGACATTGTTTAGGCTGATTTGCTCTTTGTTAAGCAGGCTACACTGCTCATTAGCTGTAGACTGCATTGCTCTTTTAATTAGTGAAATGGGTTAGTTTAGCTGGGGGACTTCGGTACTTTGATTGGGAAGTGTATTAAGGAAATAGGTTGTTTTGTTGTCCATTAATTAACCTGTTTATGATTACCCAGGAAGCAATATAGCAGCACTAGTGCAACGTTTCTTTGCTTTCATTGTTATGAAGCTTGGGTGGGGTTGGAGTTGGAATTCTCATGCAAGTTATTACTTGAGCTTGACATTATAATCCATTCAAGTAGGATGATAAGCTTATGCTGCATAATCTGCGCTTTTTTTCTTGCTTTTTATATCACTAGGGTAAGAGAAGAATGCTGTTTTACCTTTAGTTTTATTATTTTCATTGATCTTGTATTGTTTAATTCCTTTGGTGATAGCTTAAATTCTGATCCCTACCTTATCCTAATATAGTTTTCTGGCAATCTATACCATCATTTGCCTCCTCATGTTAGTATTAGATATCTAAGTGGCAGTCTGGCAGATACGAAGTTTTAAGACTATGATGTAAGAGTGGAAAGTAAATATGGGTTATCTTTAGACATACCTGGCGTTAGCATCTTAGCATCTAGATGATGGTCCTTTGTTTACCTGTTGTAATTACTCTAAATCACAGAACTTGATCACCTGGTTCGATTGAGATCCTGGTGAATGTCCGAATCCAATGCAAATCTATCATTGCTCAGCTTTAGATTGTAGAAGGTGCAGAAACTCAGGCCATGACAAGTGACAACCCAAACTTCTGGCCAATTTGGACTTGGTATTTCAATAACCATTTTGCTTACGGAATTTGGGTTGCTGAGTGGGTTAAGAAGACTTACTTGTCACGCCAGATTGTCATGTGATCAAAGACAAAAGCTATTTGCCAATACTTGCCTTTCACCCTTTTTATAAGAATTAACTGAATTCATTTTGCACGTCAAACTTAGAGGCAATGGATAGAGTTGGAAAAGGTGACAGCCTGGAAACTATCTTGTTGGATCTGTATCTGTACATTCCATTAATTTCCTCTGTTGTAGTAAGTTGAGATTCAGTCACTTCAAGTTGACATCGTGTTGTGTATGTTTGGATGAGATGATGTCTTCCACAAAATATGAGTGATTGTACATTCTTGCAGACTGCTTAAGTGATGGGCAAACCATCACAAAGCCAACTCATGCCCAGTGTGTCGTTCAAAGGGGAAAAAGAAAGAGATTATTGTGTTCAGTTTTCTTGTTCGGTAATTTGTTGTGCTGGGCATTCCTTTGGTGCTGCTGCTTTGTCTGTTTAGTGTTTGCACTATGTAATTCCAAAACTAAAACTACAAATTAAGGTCTTGTGCGTGGGACTCTTGGAAAGAATTCATGCTGAAAAACCAGAGGATTTTCCTTGGGATTTTAAAGAATTTATGACAATCTTTTGACCCCTGATCACTATGGCATTAAACAGAACAACATCGGTTTAGTCAACTAGCCTCCTAGGGAACAAATTAGACCTGGAATGTAAAACTGATGCTTTATACTAGTTCAACACATAGCAAGCAAGCATCGCATAGCGTTCCACTGGTTGAATTTTGATTGATGTCGTCCTCTAACCCGATCATTTATCCTAGGATGAAGGCAGGTTGTAATTTCTGGTATAAACTGCAAATGTATGCTTGTGATGCCCACCACAACGGCAGATGTTCCAGTACTTTTAGTATCAATTAATATGTCCGTCTTTTGAAAACCACGTACAGTTGTTTGGTTGATCGGGATGATAGACTTAGTAATTGAACCATACCCTACTGATCTTGAGTCTTGGCACATCGACATCTTGATCTTGATCTTGAGTCTTGACTAAGAAATGATTTCCATGTACATTGATGATTAAAGCAAAGCCTTGCTATTTGGTTTCTGAATATCTGTAGATCTTTTCCTAGATGCCTATAGCTTTGTATGTAAATATGCCTTATACTTTTTAACAAGTTTTGTTCTTTGTACCAGAGTGCACGGGAGTTTAGTAAGACTCTGAAGCAGGCAGAGAAAGGTAGAGAACTGGCGACCTCAACAGGGAGCGGTCGATGATGTCTAGAATGTTGAGGACCATGGTTCAAGTCTCCATTTTCCTGCAATTACAACTGTGTGCTGGCCAGAGTTTGTGAGTGATACTGAGGTGCACAGTCATACTCGGTTCTTCTTCTTCATATGTTTTCATAGGGCAAAACTATGTATTTGATTAGATCATCCATTTTTGGATATCACAGTCTTGCCATGTGTGTGGTAAACTGAAAGAACATGTGGAGTAGATGAGTTAAAGTGCAGGAATTTTGTTTTGATATTATTTTTTATAAATTCAATTGAAAGAAATTTCTGAAGCCTCACCTTCAAGTTTCCAATTTTAGTTCTTTATAGCAAGTAAAATCCTAGCACTAAATATTTGTATCACTCCATTTTCAATTAGTTCCTGTTCTAATGTTCATTTTCCTGTCAAATAAAAAACTTGTGACTTGGACAAATTGAGAGAATCCTAGTCAAGACAAAGTTTGATACTGGTGTGGTGTAACAAGAACTTCTGGTAATCCACAAAGTTTCAAACTTTTTTTAATGTGTAATTTGCATCTGGTATCAAACAAGAACTTCTGTAATCCAACTCACAAATAAAACAAATTCAGTGAGTTAATAAAACATTAAGGTTAATCTCCCTAATCTATCTTTCTTTTTTCTTTATAAAGAAAAAGAAAAAGAGAAATAACATATATGGTATAGTCGTATGAGAGTTGACCCCCAAACTAACGGACCATCCTGAAGAAGAGAGAGCGGCGGACTCAGGGCTCTCTCTCAGTCTCAGCCCAGCCGCCGAAACAATCAACACCAATCTCTCAAACACAGAGAAATGAGGTGCCCGTACTGCTTGGCCGGGCAAGGCCGGTGCGCGACGACAACAAACTCCCGTCGTTCGATAACAGAGTGCACGTCGTGTGGTCGTGTGGTGGAAGAGCGCCAATCCCAATTCCACCACCTCTTCCACCTTCGCGCCCAAGACAACCCTCTCTGCCTCGTCACCTCCGACCTCCCCACCCTCCACCACCAAGCCCAACCCAACAACGCCGCCGCCGCCGACGAAGACCCGTTCGAGCCCACCGGATTCATCACCGCCTTCTCGACATGGTCCCTGGAGCCCAACCCGCTCTTCCTCCGCTCCTCTCTCTCCTTCTCTGGCCACCTCGCCGAGCTCGAGCGCACCCTCGAATCCACCTCCTCTTCTTCTTCTTCATCCCCGTCGTCTTCCACCGTTGTGGTCGATAATCTCAGGGCCTACATGCAAATCATCGATGTCGCTTCGATCCTGGGCTTGGAATACGACATCTCGGACCACGCGTTTCAGCTCTTCAGGGACTGTTGCTCCACTACTTGCTTGAGGAATCGCAGCGTTGAAGCTCTCGCAACTGCTGCCCTTGTGCAGGCCATCAGAGAAGCCCAAGAGCCCAGAACCCTCCAGGTACATACATACATACACTGATTAAAGCTAATCGGCTTACTTCTAAGTTTTCACCTTTTCAGTTATAATGCTAATTGGGTTTGTAATTGTATTTCTTGTAAGTTAATTTCTGATTCAAAAGTGTGGATTTTGATGATGGGTATTGTGGAAGTGAAGTGGTTAACCTATTGGGTTGTGAGTTTTGTGGCTGTTCTTTCCAGTTTCTGGAGCTTCTGTGACTTGGCATTTGGTTTTGTATTGCAGGAAATCTCAATTGCAGCCAATGTGCCCCAGAAGGAAATTGGTAAGTACATCAAGATACTTGGAGAAGCACTGCAACTTAGTCAGCCCATCAACAGCAACTCCATATCCGTCCATATGCCTCGGTTTTGCACTCTCCTCCAGCTCAATAAATCTGCTCAGGTACCTTTTGTTTTGTTGCAGAGTGCACTACTTGAACTACTCATTACATTAACATACTTAGATCAAGTCATTTGCCTGCATAAGCCTGATGATATACAATTGGATGATTATTAAAAGGAAAGAAATATGGCATGGGATTTGCAATCCAAAATTCTTTAGGGAAATCCTATTAATTAGGACTAAGAAAGGTTTCAAACTAGAATTAGGAGTTGGGGAACTGTGAACCCAAATAGACATAGAGTTAAAAGTTGTGGAAAGTTTATCTCACAAGAACTGGTGAAACCAATTTTTGGTAGATTCTATCATTTTGATCTTCCAGTTTCCATGTAATTGAAAGCCAAATGGAGGCACATTTTTAAGGAACCCTGCTAATGACATTTTAGTTTCTTAACCACTATCACAATGTGTCTGATGAGTTTCTTATTTGTGTCATTGGCATCTTGCAACATCTTCAATGTTTAGACTATGGAATGAGGTTTATGTAATCGTTTACTCACAGGGGTTTCCTTTAGTGACTTAAATTGTTGTGTTCTTTGCTGACAGTATTGAACTTGAATTTTCCTCCTGATCAAGTCTGACCATGGTTGACATACTTTCTTGTAGAAACTGGCAACTCACATTGGAGAGGTTGTCATAAACAAATGCTTCTGCACTCGTAGGAACCCCATTAGCATCTCCGCAGCTGCAATATATTTAGCCTGCCAGCTTGAAGACAAGCGAAAAACTCAGGCAGAGATTTGTAAGGTGACTGGTCTTACTGAAGTCACTCTCCGGAAAGTTTACAAGGAGCTGTTGGAGAATTGGGATGACTTGCTCCCATCTAATTATACTCCAGCCGTTCCTCCAGAAAGAGCATTCCCTACCACTGTAATCGCTTCAGGCCGTTCTTCAACATCTAAAGTTGATTTAGTTGAAATACCAGTTTATTTGGAGAGAGAGAAGCTGTCTGAAATAAAACCTATCAAACCAAATGAGGGATTAGACATGAATGTTCCGGCCATAGGTAAAGAGGAGTTTGAGCTTAAAGGTAATTCTCGAGGTGCGCAAACCACTGTTTTGAATCAATCAACAACTTTCTGGCAACACCAGGTTCCATATGGTACTTCTGGTTTAAGGACGGCAGGAAAGAACTCTCATAATGGCACCGAAGGAATGGACATCGATGAGCCGCAACGTAACCAGCAGCCTAACCAACAGTTCGAGCAGAAGATGGGTATGGACTCAAACGGTCTTACTAGTACACGAAAGCCAACTCAAATTTTGAGCCCCCCAGCTTCAGGTGCATGCTCAGTTACCAGGCAGTTTCGTTGCCCTCCACCGTCATCAGGTTCTTCTCCAAATGTTTTGTATGTGCTGCCACCAAAGCTGGCACCAGGTTATACTGAGCTTAGAGGTAGCGGGAGTCAAAATGGAAGTGAAAATGCCAAACAGAGTGGAGATGCCTAGTGGTATGACTTTTGTATATAGAGACCTTACAAAATGTATCTTCCTTGTCACGATCGATGTATTTCTTCTGTATTTCGGTGACAAATGCGTAGCCTAGTTACTTGTTTAAGGTTTGAACGCGGTTTGATTATTGTTTATAGGAGTTGTAGAATTACAGAATTCATTAGGTGAGGGAGAATCGATCGAACCTAAAAAACCTAGAACCTAAAAAACCTAGAACTTCGAGTGCATAGGTAAATACTTTCAACATTGAGCTACAAATTGCATTTTAATTTTTCTTTTTGTGTGTGTTTAGTTTCAGTCCCAACAACAAATCCACAGTTTTACATTTTTATTTTCATCCCTCCCTTTCAAATGTGAAAAAGAAAGAACAAAAAAGAAGAGATATTTATTTATAGAAGGGAAAAAGTGTGGTTTATACCACGGGACAAACCAGCTAAACGAGCAAAGAAAGCATGTCGTAAGTAAAATAGACGGTAAAACAAAAAGCAGCGTCGCAGTTACGACATGCAACGTAAGTCGTCCGTCAGGAACAATCATGGCAATCACGTAATTTAGTCAAATCGTATAGGCATATCTATAACCGCCCCGATATTTCCACAACAGTGACGTGTCTTTCATGCGAAGCCGAAATCTTCTCTCTCTCTCTTTCTCTCTCTATCTCCCCATACAAACAAACACAACAAACCATAATCTTAACCTTCCATTCATCCATGTCACCGATCCGCGCCTTGTATATCCAACGGTCTGAAATCCTTCAATAATTCACACAGCCTAAACCATACGGATAGGTTCAGGCCCCCGAACCCTAGCCACGGAACCCGAAGACTTACGAGCCCCCTCTAGAGGTTTATCCCGATTCACACACTCGCCCAATACCAATAGGAGAGAGAGAGGGAAGAGAGGGAAGAGAGAGAAAGAGAGAGAGAGAGGAATTCCAATTTCATTTTAGGTCCTTTTCTTGTTTTTGCTCCTTAAGCATTTCCTACTTGCGGAAGAGCGTCCGTACATCTGAACGTTTTAGGGTTTTAAAGCGGTTCAGAGAAAAACGATTTGAATTCGTGTCGTTTTGATCTTGAATTGGGGATACGGCTAAGGTTAGAGTTTCTCTGTCATTTATGTTCTCCCCTCTCTGGGATTGAAATATTGAAGCTCCGTTGCTTGTTTACAAAATACCAAAAAAGAAAAAAAAATAGCGATAAATTTTAGTTTTGTTCTTTGTATGAGATAAAATAAGGTTTCGAATTTGATGGACGAGATCTGGGAGCGGGCCGTTGAGACAGCGCTAGAGGGCCAGAGCGACCACGCCGCGGCTCGAGCCCTAACCCTAGACGGCGCCGTTAAGTGCGTCCAGGGTCGTCTACCTCCTCCGAGCCTTCTAGAGAAGTTTCAGAACCTTCAGCATCTCTCAATTGCAAACGTCGGCGTTTCGTCTCTGGAGCAGTTCCCGAGGCTCCGAAATCTCCAGAAGCTAATCCTCTCGGATAATCGAATCGCTGGAGGCCTTGAATTTCTCGTAGAAGCCGGTCTCGACTCGCTGAGAGACCTCGACCTCTCGAACAATCGGATTCAGCATGTCGAAGATCTCGCGCCGCTCGCGCAGCTCAAGCTGGTGTCCCTTGATCTGTATGAGTGTCCGGTCACTCACGTCAAGGATTATCGATCTAGGGTTTTTGGATTGATCAAGTCGTTGAAGTATTTGGATAAGATGGACGCGGAGGAGAACGAGAGGCCGGAATCTGATGACGAGGAGGACGACGAAGATGACGAGGAGGATGATCCTGGGAGCGGTGAAATCGATGGTGAGGATCGGCCGTTTAGGATGACCAATGGCCACAGTGAGGCGGTTGAAGGTGTTGTTGATGTTGATGAGGATGACGAGAGTGATGCAGACGAGGAAGAGACTGTGACTGCGACGAGGGTGAATGGACAAAATCACCAGACAGCAAATGGGTTTCGGGTTGCTGCTGTGCCTGGTGAAGAGGGAGATGAGGATGAGGAGGGAGACGATGATGAAGAGAATGATTCTGGTGAAGAAATCGATGAAGAGGATGTTGATGATGACGATGTGGTGGAGGTTCAAGAGATTGAGGATAGTGACGATGAGGATGGGGTTGAGTATGATGAGGAGGATGATGACGACGATGATGAAGATGACGAGGAAGAGGAGGTGGACAATGATGAAGGGGATCTTGCAGAGCCGGAGAGTACAGGGAGGTTGACGAGCACGGAAGGAGAGATTGATGGACATGAGCAAGGGGAGGATGATGCAGATGAGGATGATAATGGAGAGACCGGGGAGGAAGAGCAGTTAGTAGAAGAGGATGGGGAGTTTGAAGATGAAGATGGTGAGGAAGAGGTGAGGAGTTCCTTGCAAGAACATTTTTTATGTACTAATAATTGGTTGTCTGCATTTATATTTATGTTTGCTATAATATTATTTGCTTATTATTTTGTAGCAGTGTTTAACTGTTTATGGCTGATGTTCTTTTAGATCACTGGAGAGGAGAGACATGGCTGCTGTTGGTTTTCTCCATATGAGTCGAAATTGGTTTTCTGCATATGGGTCGAAATTTGTTTTCTGCATATGGGTCGAAATTTGTTTTCTGCATATGTCTTTGTATATGTTGATTGGTTGTATAGGTTTAGGAGGATGATTCTTTCGAGTGTCTTCTGCAGTACTGTGAAATAATGTTTGTGCTTTTCCGTGGTTATATGTGGTGTATAGTATGTCTTGAAAATTTTGAACAATTATAGGTTATAGGTTGTTGAACCTTATTCTTAGCTAATTGTTTTAGTTTTGTAGTTTTGGAAGCGTTTTGAAAATCAGATTTCTGTTTTGGTAACAGTTGTGTAGTAATAAGGTAAATGTTAGAATATGCCTTTTAAAACCCCTGCACTTTTATTCTATTTTCTTGCTAGACCTTTTTGTTGTTATTGTTGTTAGAAAACTTTTATTTGATGCCTTTTTCTGATGTATCTTGTAATACCAGTGTTGCTGGAATGTGTATTATTTGCTGTTGACTCTTCAGTGTTTATATCTTTGTGGGAAAAGAAATTGGAGGTGTCATGAAAAAATTTGAAGGTCCTTTTTTTCTGATTGCTGTTATTTAGTACCTGAATTTGTTGATTTGATTGTCAATTGCCTTCCTATGTCAGATTACATGATTTAGAGTGTTCTTGTAAGATTTTGTGTGACATGCACTTAACTTCAAACTTTTTCCTGTAATATTTGGCGCTCATGGTTCTTAAAAGTAGTATTCTTATAGGCTGGCACTTTCCTGCGAAAGAATGGTTGGTTGCCCAAGGGTGGCGGATTGTTGTTCTTTGATAAATTGGCTGTTTATTCGAAGCAGTGTCTGTTTTTAGTGTGTTATAAATCAAAGTTGCACTTTTTTTTAATCGTGGTGTAATTGTATGATGATTTTTTTCGTATCAATTTGGCTGTTTTTTCATTACTATTACTATCATTATTATTGATTTTATCATGATTACTTAAATTTATAAACTTACGGAAACAATTGGATCGCAGGAAGAGGACTATGGTGCAGGTTACTTAGTTCAACCTGTGGCGCAGGCTGAGGAAGAGGATGCTGGTGGCAGTGACATGGATGCAGGAAATGAAGAAGGTGATGGTGAAGAGGAGGAAGTTGAAGACGATGAAGATGATGAAGTTCAGGTGTTGCCGCCCCCTTCTTCTTCTTCTTCTTCTCAAATGAAGAGGAAGAGAGATGAAGCTGCAGATTCGGATGACAATGGTGAGGACGATGAGGAGGACGATGATGTTGTCGAGTACAGCAAGTCTTCAAAGAAGCATCGTTGACAGTCAGTAAATCTGTCAATGTTTATGTTTTGTTGATGCTGCCCTTTTTCTAGTTTGGAAAACAGAGAACCTCAGATTAGATTTAGATTGGTTGGTAGAACTGTTAGTGATTTTCCCTGATCTTGGACAAGCATATATATATATATATAATGTTTTAAGGAAAAAGAAAAGGGGTTTGGATGCAATGTTTTTCAAGTTCAAAAAGTCGTTAGTATTTTATCCCTACTTGGTTCTCTCACATAGCCGTTGCTGTATGTTATTCAAATGACAGTTATGCGCGGCTCTAGTTGGGGAAGAGTCAGTTTCAAAAGGGGGTGTTGGGGAGAGCATATGGAGGGAAAAAGAAACTTGAAAATTGTCATTGTTTTTGGCTTCAGTTTTTTGTCCAACCAGTTTTTTTTTTTTGGGAAAAATGGGGGCATGTAAAAACGCTTGTAGATAGTTCTATTAAATCAAGTTTGGCTTCGAGTCTTATTTGCTCTGCTTTTTTATGTTATTCAGCAGGTGACGTGTAAATTCTGTTTATCTTTATATTATTGGGTGTCTAATATACCAGGTGGCAGTGATTGTGTGGTAAATGGTGCCCATGTGACATGGGACCTAAGGTGTCGATCTCTGATGGAAGAGTGCAACAAAATATGGTAGATTTGGTTATAGAGTAACTGTACCCAAGTGTTGCCTGCTAGTAGCTGACTTGATTTCAATTGGACAGCTTTTAAATAAGCATTCATTACAAAATAAAGTAAGTTTTATTTGTATGGATGAGCTAACTCGCTTTGAAGCTCAAGCTCAACTTGTAGACGGCTTTACCGTTAAAAGCAAGCTCTGCTGCGGCTCCCATTTCATGCTAGCTTTTGGTGCGCTGAAACAAGCTAGTAATTATGTAGAAGAGTTTTTTTCTTTTTCTTTTTTCTTTTCTTTTTGGCCATAGAAAAGAAAAGAGTAGATGACGGAGACACTTTTATGATAATAAAATAATGAAATTGGTTGGTCTTAAATTGAATTGACTCTATGGTTGCTCTACTGTAAATACATCAAACTGGTTCCAACATGTGAATTCAGCAAACTAGAAACAAACCCTCTCTCTCTCTCTCTCTCTCTCTCTCTCTCTCTCTCTCTCTCTCAATGATGTTGCTAGTTTCTCCAGCATCCACCTCCCTATTATCAAACCCACTTCAAAGCTTCCATGCCACACACAAAACAACAACCAGATTGCAAGCCCCAGCCAAGGTCTTAGCCATGGCAAAGCAAACCAGCGACGACAGCAGCAGCAGCACCATTGCAGAGAAAGCAGCCATAGCAGGAGGCCTAGTCTCCACCCCAGTGATTGGCTGGTCACTCTACACCCTCAAAACAACTGGCTGCGGCCTGCCGCCTGGACCCGGTGGCTCCATCGGTGCCCTTGAAGGCGTGAGCTATTTGGCTGTCCTGGGAATTGTAGGGTGGTCCTTGTACACCAAGACCAAAACTGGCTCTGGCCTCCCTAATGGCCCTTTTGGCCTTTTGGGTGCTGTTGAAGGTCTCTCTTACTTGTCTTTGCTCTCCATTTTGGTGGTGTTTGGGCTCCAGTTTTTTCAGCAGGGCTCCATTCCAGGACCCCTCCCCAGTGACCAGTGCTTTGGATGATGTGGGATTATTGGCCACCACAATTCTATCTTGTGTTTGTGGACATGGTTTCGTCCAATTAATTTGTCCTGCATTTCAAGTACTAGTACAATGTTAATGTGTATCTATAAGAAATTCCATGACAATGTTTTTCCAAATTTTTCCTTCTTCTTTGATCTTTTAACCATTTCAATGTCGCCAACTTCAATTTTCCTTGGTTTATTGTGTATAATGTAACAAGATTATTCTAGTAGTAATTTAGGGTCGAATCCAATTAATTCTATTATTTCAATGGCGTTTTCACAAATTTTAGTCATCTTGCTCCTAAGTTGTATATGATGATGTATGCTCAAAGACAGAGAACACATGAAGAAGATATGACAAGCAGAAATAACCACCATATATTTAACAATTTGAGTTCGGTTTTTCACTACCCAAATCACCGATATTATAACACATAGATTAAAAACATCACGTAATGGTAACATACAAAATTATTTTCGATGCAAATAAGCCCACCATAAATTAAGGTCTCAAGTATGTTTTGTCTACAACACACTTTAAATCCTTACTTCCTACCTATCCTTTTTCTCCAATTGAAGAGATAAACACCAAGAAAAAGGTAATCATCTATTCAAGTAATTTCCTTATATAAACGAATGGTAATTTGTTTATAAAAATCAGTTGCAGATCCTCATTTCCTTAATAGTAAGATCGTTATACAAATCAGCTTTCATGTAATTTCCTTTTTAGCCTCCAATTTCCAAGCATTTGAGGCTAATGAAATCTTTTCATAAAAGCATTACCAAACAAAAACTTGAAGTTGCCACGGTATGAAAATGTAATTAAAGAAAATTATCCATGAAAAGCATGATAAGATTATGATTTCTATTAATGATAAGGTCAAAATAATATTTTTCTCATTTTTTTTCCCCTTATTAAGCCTCATTTGACTTGCTTATTGCCTATTGAATTCCAAATTCTAGAATAAAAGTATGAGATTTTCATGAGCCCCGAGCAATTCATAAATTCAGAAAAATTAGAAAAGTTATGCGGATTTGCTCCCTCAATATACCGGTGTAGCTCCGCCTAACAACACCGGGTGTTACATTCTGCTCATGTTATAACACGTTTATATTTGTCGGTGTTACGGTAAAACACAATAATTACTCCGAATCCCAAACCGGAATAGTAATGTTGTTCTATTCCAGAATAGAACATAAGTCTTCTTGGAACCAAACAGCCGCCCTATTGACTGACACCACTAAGTCAAGCTGAGTCCTATTTTACCACAAATAGCGGGCCCCAAAAACCCCAAGCAGGAGTCCAAAAAGACTGTTCTTCAATATCTTCGTCTCGATCGAGACCCTCTCTCTCTCTCTCTCTCCTCGACGATTTCACGAACGACGAAATCCGATTGGTACGATCGCTCACTCACTCACAGTTCTACTCTCTTCTCTCACTTTGATTTCCTTTTAATCTTCGTTTTGATCATTAATTCAGGTTTTTAATCACGATTAGCTCTCAGCAAATTTTTTCATGAGTTTTGTATGCTTCCAGTTTGTTCACATTTTGTGATGAATTGTTTTTGGGTTTTACAGCCTGATTTTCTCTGGCTGCCTCTTGATTGTGTTAGAGTAGCCTTGGATGTTTTCGTTTCTGTTATGGATCTGTTTGGTTGCTTAGAAAATTTAGGCTGAAGAAATGAAAGGGGCTTTTTGAGTTGGTCTATGCTCTCAGTTATTTTTTGGGTAGAAAATAGAAACAGTGCAAGCCTAAGAAGTTATTTTAAAAATGTGGTTTGTTTATTTATTCTTGTTAAGATTCCATATTCTCTGTGGAAGTTGATTTTGGAGAGTTCATAAGATTGTGGAATATCGTCTTTGAATATTCTCTGAGATCCTGAACTGTGTTTTCATCATGTAATTTTAATTAGACGAATATGCAGAAGCCAATAGTGATTGGTGATTGTTGGTCATAAGAAGAAATTGGTTGATTTCCTTGGGTCTAGTATTTAGAATTGATTATGAGTTAAACTATCCTTTTACCTAAAATTTGTATTTGTATCTAGCGCGGTGCTCTGTCAAATATGGAAAACGTGTGACATACAATAGTCTTCAAATACTAGACAAATTCAAAGATCTGATCAATGTGTCACAAAACAAATCTACAATGAAACATTCGGAAAAACCAGTAGTGACGTCTCTGTCTCAGATGTGTTGGCTTGTGTCAAATGTCTCTTTTACTTTATTGTACTTCAGCTTCCCTTTCTTTCTTTAGTTTTGAATATTTGATTGCTTTTGAAGGAGTGGAAGATTTAATTGAGGGCATAATGGATCGAGGAAGGAGAGCAAATCAGGTACTAGTAAACAAAAACAGTAAGATATACATGGACCTCAAGGACATCGTTAGGGATCATGCCCTCCCATATCTACCTGCTAAATCACTTTTCAGGTTCACTGGAGTTTGTAGGGACTGGAAGCTCGACATCCTAACTCCTTTCTTTGCCCACAAGCAGTCGAATTGTTTTTCTGATATCTCGGGCTTCTTTTATCAATCCAGAGCAGACCCACCTTCATTCATATCTCTTGACCGCAATGCATATGGTGTTCCAGACCCATGTCTGAAGTTCTTGCCTGAGCCAGTTGACATAAGGACTTCTTCCAATGGATTACTTTGCTGCCAGGGTCGTGATGGCTACAAGGCTTATTACATATGCAATCCTGTTACTAAAAAGTGGAAAAAACTTCCTAAGGCAAATGC
The DNA here is from genome assembly GCF_002207925.1 of Prunus avium. The sequence continues at coordinate 8,804 of NW_018922165.1, read as the reverse complement.
TGATCATGGATCTGACCCTGCTATTGTTCTCATCTTTGAACCATCTTTGCTGAACTTTGTGGCCGAGTACAAGCTAGTATGTGCTTTTCCATCCGTTGATTTTGACAATGGATATGAATTTGAGATTTATTCCTCCAAGGAGGGGTCTTGGAGAGTTTCTGGTGAGATTTACTTTGGCAATAAAACTCTCGTGCCAAGATCCGGTGTTCATGTGAACGACATAGTTTATTGGCAGGCAATGGGTTCTCAGATTCTTGTTTTTGACCTGAAGATGGAGCGGACACAACTCCTCTATGGCGATTTTTACGGCACGGGAGGATGTGCGGCCCTGGGTCTGATGGATGGAAAGCTTTGTTTGACAAAGGCTCAGTCATCAGGATTAATTGTGAATGTGTTGTCTAATGCCTACACAAACACAATGGAGATGAACAGCAAGGCCAGGACATGGAAAACGAAACATCAGATCACTCTATCACCTTCACCCTTTGCTCCGGCTGCTGATCGCTTGTCTAGTAACATAATGTTTGCCAGTGGAAATGTGGTCTTGTTTCGCAGTGGTGGAAAAATCTATTCGTACAACCTGAAGACTAAAGAAACTCAATGTGTGGGTGATGAATTTGATTACGATGCGAGGATTGTCTCTCATGTGAACAGTCTTGTGGAGATCTAGCTGGCCTCTCTTGTGCCTTAGTTTGCAGTTGTGCAACCCATAAAGAAAATAACACCGGGTAGTTTTTATTAGATGGCTGTGTTTTGAACTAATTAGTAAAGTTTCTCCATTTATGCTTGCTTAGAGCTTGTGTTCATGGCCATCGAATTGTCCATGAGTCAACAGTCAACTGCTTATTTCTTCTTATTGGCTTCCTTTGTAGACCTGCTGCTTTACCTCATATGATAGTATTGGGTTTATAATTATTCAAATATGAATGGATAAAACCTTGACCCAAACCAAACAAAAAAAAAAATTACGATGCGAGGATTGTTTCTCATGTGAACAGTCTTGTGGAGATCTAGCTGGCCTCTCTTATGCCTTAGTTTGCCGTTGTGCAACCATGAAGAAAATGACACCGGGTAGTTTTTATTAGATGGCTGTGTTTTGAACTAGTTAGAAAAGTTTCTCCATTTATGCTTGCTTAGAGCTTGTGTTCATGGCCATCCAATTGTCCATGAGTCAACAGTCAACTGCTTATTTCTTCTTATTGGCTTCCTTTGTAGACCTGCTGCTTTACCTCATATGATATTATTGCGTTTATAATTGAGTTCTGCTAAACGAACCCTAAAATTAACTGAGTACACCTTACTATTAAACTATTTATTGAATTACTTAGCTAGTATGTGCTTTTCCATCCGTTGATTTTGACAATGGATATGAATTTGAGATTTATTCCTCCAAGGAGGGGTCTTGGAGAGTTTCTGGTGAGATTTACTTTGGCAATAAAACTCTCGTGCCAAGATCCGGTGTTCATGTGAACGACATAGTTTATTGGCAGGCAATGGGTTCTCAGATTCTTGTTTTTGACTTGAAGATGGAGCGCACACAACTCCTCTATGGTGATTTTTATGGCACAGGAGGATGTGCAGCCCTGGGTCTGATGGATGGAAAGCTTTGTTTGACAAAGGCTCAGTCTTCAGGATTAACTGTGAATGTGTTGTCTAACGCCTACACAAACACAATGGAGATGAACAGCAAGGCCAGGACATGGAAAACGAAACATCAGATCACTCTATCACCTTCACCCTTTGCTCCGGCTGCTGATCGCTTGTCTAGTAACATAATGTTTGCCAGTGGAAATGTGGTCTTGTTTCGCAGTGGTGGAAAAATCTATTCGTACAACCTGAAGACTAAAGAAACTCAATGTGTGGGTGATGAATTTGATTACGATGCGAGGATTGTTTCTCATGTGAACAGTCTTGTGGAGATCTAGCTGGCCTCTCTTATGCCTTAGTTTGCCGTTGTGCAACCATGAAGAAAATGACACCGGGTAGTTTTTATTAGATGGCTGTGTTTTGAACTAGTTAGAAAAGTTTCTCCATTTATGCTTGCTTAGAGCTTGTGTTCATGGCCATCCAATTGTCCATGAGTCAACAGTCAACTGCTTATTTCTTCTTATTGGCTTCCTTTGTAGACCTGCTGCTTTACCTCATATGATAGTATTGGGTTTATAATTATTCAAATATGAATGGATAAAACCTTGACCCAAACCAAACAAAAAAAAAAGTGGATAAAACCTTGATGCATCATGATTTTGGGTTTTTAATTATTATTATTTTTATGAAAGATCATGATTGTGCATGAAGCGTAAAGTCATTAATCATTAGCAAAGCTAAAACCTGGTAATTTTGTACGCATTTAAAGCTAATTTGAACCATAATTATTTAGAAATTAATACTATTTATTTAGCTTCCTATTTACTTCCTTCAAAATGGGATGCAATTCCTACAAATTAGGCTACGAGATTATTGTGGAGAAAAACTTGGATTAGTAATTATCTGTAAGTTTTTTACTTCGTTTTAATCACTCGGATTATGGAGAAAAACTTGGTTGGAATCTAAAATCCTTCGTATACAAGTTCAATAACTCGTACGAATTCCTTCACAAGCTTCAAACTTCAAACTTAAAACTTAAGCAACCTCTGAGCTCTGACCTCGTCAAGACCTTGTTTCTATGACCAAAAAGATAAAATAATATTGGTATTTATTGTTTTGAATCCATGCCTTCAAACAAATTGACTTAATTTTTAACAAACAACATGGAATTCATGAGAAGTGTATTGATCCAAGTTGATTTTTTATGCATAAAACTTAAACAATCAATAACACAAACCAATTCATGCTGAAATATTGGAAACCCACACCCAAAGAGTTCTCCGCTGAAAGGTTGGAGGCTAGGAGAGTTTGAGATTGTCATGGTTGAGGGAGAAGAAGCATTCAAAATGCCTATTGATATTTTACATTATTTTCCATACGAGTTAACCGTGTTTGTGTATTGTTAAAGGTGGAGAGACGTGTCAAAATTTTAGATAAAGAACATGAGGAGACATGGAATGTGGGGATAGCAGATCTCAACTACCCTGAGATCCTATTCTCTACGCCACCCCCCTTAACAACCCTAGTCACCATTTCTACTTCAACTCCAATGGCAACTCATTAAAACCCAATTCTCAAATGCAACAATCTAATCCCAATCCCAATTCAAATGTTTCCAAAAAACACATGGTGGTCGTGGTGGAGAACTGCAATTCCAGGTGGTGGTGGTCGCACATGAGAGAGAGAAAAGAAGAAGAAGAAGCAGGAGAGAGAGAGAGTTTTTTGTCAAAGTATTATTTTATTATTATTTTACTGTAATTTTTTATTTTAAATACTTTAAAAGATTAAAAATTAAAGAGGGTGTACCATGGGTATTTTTGGTAATTAAATAGGGTGTACTTAGTTAATTTTACATTTTAATTTAAACATTAGGGTGTACTTAGCTCATAGGGTGTACTCAGTTAATTTTAGGGTTCGTTTAGCAGCACTCTTATAATTATATATACATGAATGGATAAAACCTTGACCCAAACCAAACAAAAAGAGAGTGGATAAAACCTTGATGCATCATGATTTTGGGTTTTTAATTATTATTATTTTTATTAAAGATCATGATTGTGCATGAAGCGTAAAGTCATTCATCATTAGCGAAAGCTAAAACCTAGTAATTTTGTTCGCATTCAAAGCTAATTTGAACCATAATTATTTAGAAATTAATACTATTTATTTAACTTCCTATTTACTTCCTTCAAATTGGGATGCAATTCCTACAAATTAGGCTACGAGATTATTGTGGAGAAAAACTTGGATTAGTAATTATCTGTAAGTTTCTTACTTCGTATTAATCACTCGGATTATGGAGAAAAACTTGGTTGGAACCTAAAATCCAATATACAAGTTCAACAACTCGTGCGAATTCCTTCACAAGCTTCAAACTGTGACTCTGACTCGTCTTATGTCGTTGTGAGCGATAACAATTCTGTGGGTAGTGATTCTGAAAATTATGTAATTTTGGGTGGTGAAAGTTATGTGGCTACTGCTTCTGTAGAAAATCTATGTGATAACAACTCGTGCGAATTCCTTCACAAGCTTCAAACTTAAAACTTAAGCAACCTCTGGCCTCGTCAAGACCTTGTTTCTCCGCCAACGTACCGATCTGAGGCGTACACGTGTCCAGAGAAACCCGACATAATCCATTGGAATTCCACGTGTCAAGAAAACCCCACGATACAAACAAACCATACGGCCTCGTTCGTGACTTTAAACTGCTCTCTCACTCTATAGACTTTTCAGTTCTAAGTCCTCTCTCTCACTCTGTTGCGTTGAACGCTGCGTTCGATCACCGGCTTGCTTGACTCTCAGGTCTTCGAAGGTACGCTTCTTGCTATTGCTTCGTTGATTTCTCTTTTGCCGAGATGAAAAAGCCCAACTCATTGGCAGAGTGCTCCTCTGTTTTTTGTTTGGGTTTTTGTGGAAAAATCTTGAATCTTTATGGCTTGCCATTTTACATGCATGAGTGGGTTTTTTTCTGGGTTGCTTTCGATCGTTTCTAAGGTTTTACTGTCTCTGCTTTATGGGTTTTGTTTGATCATTGTAGGGTTTATCTGTGTGTTTTGGATTTCGTAATTTAGAGAAAGCTCTCTGCTCTCGCTCTGTCTTTTATCCAATTTTCATGTTTTTATCTATGTTTTGATTTGTTTGGCTACTGAGAAACCCAAAGAAACTGAAAGTATACTGGGACTTGATGCCATTGCGATTAGGGTTTGAATTTGAATTTCGAAAAAAATACCATTTGTTTCTAAGAAAACAAGAAATGTATTTTGGATTTTTCTTTATGGGGTTTTATTATATTTCTTCTTCTTCTTCCCAACCCCAGAATTTTAGAATTTTTTGAATTGGGATATAAGAACACCTTATTGAAGCAATCGAACCAAAACTTGGGGTTTTTGTTATGATCTGATTTTGTTTTGTTTCTTTTGTGCCAAGCAACCATAATTGAATACTAGGCTTTAATTTAGCTGCTGTTTAAACAGTTGTTCCCTTGTATTTGGCAGCAAAAAGAAGCTTATGTTGCTTTCCTCTTGTTTGAAAGTCCTGATCTGTTATGGGTCTTGATGTTTGGGAAATTCAATTATCTTCGAATGGTTATTAAATGTGTTCTAACCAACTTGATGTCATTGTGCAGTGGTGGTGAATTCTGAGGATTATATACCATGGATAATGATAAAGATGTGGGCTGTGACTCTGACTCGTCTTATGTCGTTGTGAGCGATAACAATTCTGTGGGTAGTGATTCTGAAAATTATGTAATTTTGGGTGGTGAAAGTTATGTGGCTACTGCTTCTGTAGAAAATCTATGTGATGTAACCAAGCAACAGTTGAAGATTGTGGATACTGACATTTCTGTGGGTACGGATTCTGAAGAAGATCTATCTGATGAAAGCAAACAACAGTTGAAGAATGTAGATAAAGACAGTTATATGGATACTGATTCTGAAGGATATCTATATGGCTGTTATTTGGGTTCTGATTATGAAGAAGATATATTTGATGAAAGTGAACCACAGATGAAGAATGTGGATAATGACAGTTATTTGGGCACTGATTCTGAAGAAGATCTATCTGATGGAAGCGGAGAAGTGTTGAAGATTGAGGATAGTAGCAATTATGTGGGTACCGTAGTCCCTGTGCCTCGGTTGAGGATAAAATGTTATTCTTCCAAGGTATGACATTTTTGTTTGGTCATAGTGTTTGGTAGTGGCTGTATTATATGTGAGATGAAGTTTTCATACTTTTATATTTCTCTGTTACTGTTTTGGTTAATTGATTGCGTATGATTTTAAGGGTTAGTTCTATCCTAAACAAGCATTCCTGGCTCCTGCAGATAGAACCAAATTAAGCAAACTGATAAGGTCCTATCTTGGCCCAGATTTCCATGATTGTTTTGTTTATTGATGAATTGGAGGCTGTCATTGTTCATGTGATTAAATGTTCAAGTTTTTTTGTGTCTTTGTTTCTTTTCCCTTGATTTGCATCTTGATGAACTTTTTAACGTGCAGTTTCACACATATTCATATAAAAGAATTGGTCATATAGATGATTGTCCTGAAGACAGAAAGCATATTAAGAAAATGAACATCAATGATGCTGCAATGGAGTATGTTCTTCCTTTCCTCCCTGCCAAAATACTTTGCAGGTTGAGAACTGTTAGCAAACAATGGGATCAGTGGATTGGTAGTGCTTTCTTCAGTCACAAGCAAACTTACTACTTCAGGGACATCTCTGGTCTATTTTGTCAACTCTCTGGTGATTATCCTTTCTTCATCTCGCTTGATCGTGATGCTTATGGCGTTCCCAGTTCTTCCCTCACGTTCTTGCCTAAACCAGTTACTGTAAGAACCACTTGCAAAGGTCTGCTATGCTGCCAAACCTGCGATGGAGAAGATACCTACTATATCTGCAACCCTCTGAACAAGCAATGGAAAGAGCTTCCCAAGCCAGGCTACTATCATGGGCCTGAATCTTTCCTGGCACTAGCCTTTGAGCCTTCTGTGCTTGATTTTGAAGCAAAATTTGAACTTGTCTGTGCCTTCTCTGTACCTGGTCATATGGGTGTCTATTTTGATATATTTTCTTCAAGGTCCAACTCTTGGGAACTGTCTGACGCAGTATGCGATGAGCTCAATGCTTTGGAGCTGAGTGGGAATGGGCTCTTTTTGAAGGGTGTGGTCTTTTGGGAAACATCAACTGGGCACATTCTGGCTTTTGATTTGAAGGAGAAGCAATATGGTATGATGCTACTCCCTCTCGGCAGTGGACCACAAGGTGTTATGACAGAGATGAATGGGGAGCTGTGCTACATTCTGCCTTGTGAAGATGATGATGGTCAGTACACCTTGGAAATCTATGGCGATATGTGCATGAACCTGAAGCGCAGGATCCATCTTGTCAGTGAGGTTTTCAACCATGTTACTAAAGGGTTGAGGGCTTTGGCTTGTGTGAATGATGATGTGGTGGTAATTCTTCTTGGAGGGTACCTGATTGCTTATCATGTGAAAGCAGGGGAGATTGAAACACTAACAACTGGCAGGACCAATGCTGGATATGGAAGGTTTCTTCCATACGTGAACAGCCTTGTGGCGATTTAGTTGGCCTCTCTTCTCAATGTTGCTTGCTGCTGTCCTATACTGCCATTTGTGCAAAACCATGAAGAAAGAAGGCATTTGGTAGTTTATGTGGCTACTGCTTCTGTAGAAAATCTATGTGATGTAACCAAGCAACAGTTGAAGATTGTGGATACTGACATTTCTGTGGGTACGGATTCTGAAGAAGATCTATCTGATGAAAGCAAACAACAGTTGAAGAATGTAGATAAAAACAGTTATATGGATACTGATTCTGAAGGATATCTATATGATGAAAGCGAACCATGGATGAAGAATGTGAATAATGACTGTTATTTGGGTTCTGATTATGACGAAGATATATTTGATGAAAGCAAACCACAGATGAAGAATGTGGATAATGACAGTTATTTGGGCACTGATTCTGAAGAAGATCTATCTGATGGAAGCGGAGAAGTGTTGAAGATTGAGGATAGTGGCAATTATGCGGGTACCATAGTCCCTGTGCCTCGGTCGAGGATAAAACGTTATTCTTACAAGGTATGACATTTTTGTTTGGTCGTAGTGTTTGGTAGTGGATGTATTATATGCGAGATGAAGTTTTCATACTTTTATATTTCTCTGTTACTGTTTTGGTTAATTGATTGCGTATGATTTTAAGGGTTAGTTCTATCCTAAACAAGCATTCCTGGCTCCTGCAGATAGAACCAAATTAAGCAAACTGATAAGGTCCTATCTTGGCCCAGATTTCCATGATTGTTTTGTTTATTGATGAATTGGAGGCTGAGCAATGTCTTCTCTTTCTTTTTGGTCTTTTTAAGGTTTCTAGAGTTTTAAATTTTATAATAAATGTTACTAATAACAATAAAAATCTCAACAATCACCACATCAATAAAAAATCGTAACTAATAACTAATAGCAATAAAGAAACTAAAAATATGATCAATCACACTCAAGCATGAAACAAAAGGTGGTGTCTCGTTCTAGTGCTGATGCCGAGTATCGTGGGATGGCCCATAGTGTATGTGAGTTACTGTGGTTGAGGAGATTATCGAGAGATCTTGGCTTTGGGCCTAAAAAACCCATGGATTTATATTGTGACAACAAGGCTGCAATTGCAATTGCTTATAATATGGTACAACATAATCGTACAAAGCATGTGGAGGTTGATCGAAATTTCATTAAAAAGAAGTTGGATGCGGAGATTGTTTCCTTCCCGTTCATGTTCTGAGTATCAATTAGCGCGATGTCCTTACGAAAGCTGTTTCTACAAGTATATTCCTCAACTCGCTTGACAAGTTGGGCATACGTGACATCTTTGCTCCAACTTGAGGGGGAGTATTGGCGAGATATATCCTTATTCAATTAGGATATTTCTTTCTTATTCTATTAGGTTTTTATTTATTTCTTTTTGTATAGATATTATGTAATTAGGACTTATCTTGTTTCTAGTATAACCCTACTAGGGTTTGTAACTTTGTAATATAAATACTTCCTTTCGGAGAAGTAAATACATCTGAAAATTATTCTACCCATATTATTTGAGCAAGCGAAGGGAACCCAATTCGGCACCATATTGAAGAAGGTTCGTTAAAGTTCATGTTAAAATCAAGTATGGCACAAGAATTTATCGGCGGAGCACTGTTTACGCTG
>NW_018922162.1:211372-223558 GCF_002207925.1 Prunus avium | reverse complement strand
TGCTGAATTAAACTCAAATATTGTATAACAAACATGAAAATCCACATATTTGGAACACAAGAAAACAAAAGCTAAAGGAAGAACCAAAGATAGTAGCTCAAGACTACATAAGGAACTCTTACCCAAAAGTTAATTTAAAGATTCCATGAAGTTGATTCTCACAGGTCAAAACATGAAGCATAAATTTCATTTCGAAAGTTGAAGCAGCAACTCATAGTGAGACAATCCAAAGTGGGTTCCTACAGTTTGGGGTTTCTTGGCGTTCGTCTGACAAAAACAGGACCACTTTCCTAAAAGTCAAAATGGCAAAAGATCCCGTAAAGAACCTGCAGGATTCATCTTATAGGTTTTGTTCATTTATATCATAGACACTGAGTTTTACAACTACATATTCCTAAAAGAAATAGGATTTCACAGCATTGTTACGGTGGGTACTTTGCCTGTTTTTCATTTTTATGGCCAGAAACTGTTGCTATTAGCACAACACCACAAAAAGTCGTGCACCACATACTTTCTTATGTGTTTTTTGTCTATTTCATGAGCAGTCTGTTAGGATCTCCTGCATCTTTTGTCTTTCCACCCTCGCATTTCCTTCTAAAAGGCAAATAATTTGATTTTCTCCCATGTAAAGGAATGCTCTGCAGGTGGACTGTTTACAATTTATTTGCCCCAAGATTCTTTGATATGCATTCTGTTGCAGACAGCGGAATGTTGCAGTGACGTGTGATATGTCATTTGGTGCTAGTTTTCCTACTTAATTCTTCTCTGAATGCAGGATTCCTTGATCCAACCGGTGACAAAAATCTTGCTTGGAGTAGCTGTTATAACCGTCTTGATAACCTTGGTTTTGAGAGATCCTCCACAGTGGGTCCAAAAATTGAACATTTCTGGCTTGAATTTTCCTCCTTGGATCATTGCTCTGGTGGTAATAGTTTTTACTCGGATGAGGAAGAGAACCGGAGATTTGCTGAAAAAGTATGGTTGGTGAAAGGCGCCATTGATGCTTTCCTTTGTAAGGCCTTTTTGTTTCTCAAATTTTGTTAAAGAATTTGATTCAGTATCAACTGAATTTTGATGATGAAGCAAGTGATGCTCATCTGGACGTCGTCATAACTGAAATTGGCGACAAGTTGCACTGAAAGATAAATTGATTAGCAACAAATTTAAATTGGGTCTGAAATACCAAACCTCGGAAACAACATTCCTAAGATCATCTTGTTGCAACATTAAGATTCAAAACAACAGATTGATAAATGGGTGATTATCAACGGATGCATTATAATGCATCCGGACGGTAAATTAACTGGTTTATAAATAGTTACATTATTTTTCAATTTTTTTTTCTATGTATATAGTGGTATTGTGGAATATTTTTCTACTACTTGATGCCTTGATGAAGTGAAGCAGACAAAGTAGGAATCCCGACAAAGCAATTGATCGGCTGCAGATACGATCAATTCTCAATGCAAAGATTATGATTGAAAATTCTTGTTGGCTTATTCCATCCTGCACACAACAAAATAGAGCAGTTGAAATAGTAACGTAAGTTGTGTCAATAAGAATCAAACCATTATAACAAAGGTTGGTCTAATGAGCTTGTAGCTCTTGAGGTGCTACTACTTTTGATCAGCTCCAAATCCTGTATCAAGACCCCAAAATTGAGTTGACTACTTTTGATCAGCTAGGTCTAATAAAAAAAACAATTCAGTCTATCTGAACATACTTATTGATTTGCAGTATGTTAACAAATACTTTCTTCAAATGCATAAAATATACTACATGAGTTGATTAATGCTCTGCAGTAGTTTAAACAGTAAGTGATGAATCTAATGGTAAATGTATGGCTAGAAAAGATAGTGATGGGAACTTACTAATATCAATTGTGAGAAGACGTCATTAGCCTTGCAAGTATTTATGTGCAGACATTTGAGGAGGCGGCGTTTTTAACAAAGGTTGCAAAAATTTAGCTGCTCTTTTAAGAATGACAGTTTTTATTAAACTTTTCAACAATAGCGAAAAATAAGAGGGTGCAAGGCCTAAGTAGGAAATCAAAGTGGTTACCCTCCAAATCAGAAATCCTATGCACCCCCATTGTTCGCTAGTGTTGAAAGAGTTGATAAAAACTGCAGTTGTTAAAAAGAGGGAGAAAATCTTTACAAGTTTTGTTAAAAACCATTTGGAAAGAGCACAGCTTTTGCGGCAGAGAGATTTTTGGTGAGAGCTTGCACTTGCATCAGCTGAATTGTGAGGAGAAGTAGCTTTTGTGCTGATGTTGATGGAGTGGTTCATCATCATGATTTGGTTGAGTTCTTCCACGTCTTGCTTGTGCACCAAACGGAACCCACACTTCTTTATACCCGAGCAATATATTCTGCCGGCGGACGGAGGGAAAAGGTCATAAAAAGTATGGAATGAAATCTTCATCTGATTGCATTCTTTGTCGACTACATAACGATATACACAAGATACCCAAAGATGAGGTGACACAAGATGGCCTGTATCAATGGCTTGTCTATGCACAGGGTGACCTTCTAGGCGACATTCAATTTGAAAAGATCTAGAAAGGTAAGGAGGTGGATTTGGGTGATCCACAGGGGCTTCTTCAAAGACAGCACAAAAAGCAATCCAAATGGACGTGGTACATGGAGGTAGCTCCACAATTAAGGAATCTCCTACACTTTGATTATTGAACCACTCTGGAATTCTACTTCCAGGTGTTAAAATTCGGAAATTGGAAGGAGGCCAAATCAGTGTAGGTACCTGTATCATGTATGGGTTAGTAACTTGATTATTTATTATTATACTATCATCGCAAACAAAGAGAGACAGAGAGAGAACCTGAACGAATCTCCAATAATCATCGCAGCCATCATTCTCAACCAATCCAGTGCAATTCACACACCTCAAAGTAACATAACTTCTTCCGTTTTTTATGCTCAACTTTGGCAACATTTTTAAGGAAGTGCAATCGTTTATGTTCATGTTAATAAAGCAGAAGTCTTCATCATCAACCAATCCAAAGCGGAGATGGGGCAATTGTTGAAGCCTTCGGCACTCATACACCCGAAAATACCTAAGCTTAGTAAGACATCCAATGCTTGCAGGAAGGCTAACAAAATTGTTTCGACTAAGGTCTAATTCTTGTAAAGAGGACAAGCAGCCAATATCACCCGAAATATCACAAAGTCCACAATCACTCAGATTCAATTTTGTCAAAGACCATAAACCATGTAGCGAACCCAACACAAAAGCCTTTCTTTGGAGGCCCCACCGAAACCTTGGTTTCTTTGAATGGCCCCGCAGGTTTTCTGGGTGTTTGTCGCTGTATCGGCATCCTATCACATTGAGTATTTCAAGAGACTTCAAATTACAAATTTCGCTCGGAAGATCCAAGAGATTTTCACAATTGTATACATGCAGAATAGTAAGGCCAACAAGACGTCCAATTGATGAAGGTAATTTCTCAATGGGCGTCCATCCTAAATTAAGTTGTGACAAATTTTCCATTTGTCCTGAAAATTCTGGAATCTTTTTCAGTTTTGAGCAACCTGAAAGACTTAAATATATAAGAGAATCCATTTCTACCTCCCTTGGAAGACTCTTAACACTTTTGCATCCGTCTAGTATTAAATATGTAAGCCATTTGAGAAATGCAATGGACGAGTGAATCTGAACTAAATTCTCACACTCTTCAAGATTCAACACCTGGAGTTTTGGGATGCCAGTGAAATTTGGGGTTGTTGCCAAGTTTCGAGAGCAACTAAGGTCCATGTATTTCAAATTGGGCAAGTCCTGTACAATAATACATGAAAAATAGTAGAATATATAATTAGCAACCAAAAAACTTAAACTTTTACTCTCTTTTTTCAAAAAAATCATAAGATGGCATATGGTCAGTAATCTTACAACTCCTTCATCCCAGAGCCCAACTAGTTTGCTGTCCCGCATCTCAAGTGAAACAAGTTTATTCGGTTGAAAATTTGATGGGAGATATTTGGAAGGATACCGATTCCATTTCATAATTCTTAAGGAATTAGGAAGAATTCTGGGGATTGAGGAAATGATCACATTATCAACTTCAAGAAATTTTAGGTTGATCATCTTAGAGAATGCTTCACAATTCCAATCTGCCTTTTCAAGTTTTTCCATGCTTAAGGCGATGCCTTGAATTTTGCTAGTTGCCTGTAATAAAGAATAGAAAAGGAAAAGTTAATTTCTCAAGTAAGTCTAATATTGAGTTAAAAAGAAATCATATTTCTTTTTTAAAAAAAAAACAAGTAAAAATTTGTATTTTCTACATAACTTCTTACCGTATTGTTTATCAATACATGAATGATGTCATTACGATGACACAATCGACTGCGTCCACCAGGCTCTTCAGGAGACTCTTGACGAACAATTTCAAATGCCATTTCTTGTATCAAATCATGCATCCCAACAATGTTACCTTTGTTTGAAATATCAATAGTAAAGAGCGACTTCTCAACCAGAGCATTTATCCCACCACAACGGTCACAACTGTCTAGTATTCCAATTACTTTATTCATGCCCATCCCCTTAAGGAAAAATGCAACATCAAGAAATATATTCTTGTTCATCTCATCTAGTCTATCAAAACTGATTTTGAGCAAATCAAAAATTTCTGTCTCAGGAATTTTCCGTAGCTTATCCAATTCATTTTTCCATTCATCTCGATCTCTCTTATACATAGAGCATCCCAAAATTTTAAGAGCTAATGGAAGGCCTCCAGCATAATTTACAAAGCACTTGGACAATTCCCAAAAACCTTCCTCAGACTCAAATTTTTTAAAGGCGTTCAGACTAAAGAGCTCAAGAGCCTCATCATCACCTAATTCCTCTACCTTATATGATATCTCCATATCATGCTTTTTAACCAACCGTTCATCTCGAGTTGTAATGATGATTATACTCCCCTTACCAAACCAATCCTTTTCCTTCGCAAATTTCTCTAGTTGGCTTGATGCATTCACATCATCAAGAATGAGAAGAACCTTTTTATTACATAAGCAACTCTTAATCAAATAGGCCCCCCACTCTTCATCCCAAACTTGAGTAATTTGTTCATTCAAAATCGGGGAAAGCAGCTGTCTTTGTAGATCAACAAGACGATTACCTTCAGAAGCCTCTCTAACATTAGCAAGAAAGCAGCTAACTTCAAAATGAATAGAAATGCTTTCATAAACAAGCCTAGCAATGGTTGTCTTGCCAATGCCTCCCATCCCCCATATCCCTACAAAGCGAACATCATCTGTAGGATCTAGAAGCAAATCCATTTGCTCACGTGTAAACTTAATTCCCACTAACTCTGTGGAATCTAACAATTTGAATGTGCGATGCACTTTCCCCCACACCCATTCAACAATCTTTTCAATGAGCTTTCTTTCACACCTACAAGGAAGAACAATGATTAAGTCAAAAGTATAAGGAAGAACAATGAACAATGAACAATGATTAAGAACAATGGTCTAAAGGTACATCAAAGTGAAAATTGGCTTACGAAAAACCCAAGTATATATGGAGAAGTTGCTTACTGAATCTTATTTGAATCCAACCCCGATAAATTGGCAACTTCTGTTAAAGCAGCTCTCCAGCGCTTCACCTTTTCTATGTCTTCCCTAAACCTTTTCTCATGCTCAGCGAACGCGCCTGCAAAACTGCCGCTTTGTTTTCGCACATCGGAGGGATCCACATTATAAAACACAGGCAGAACTGTGCCCTTGGATTCCATGCATTGGAGAATCTTTGTAAGTTCATCCAAGCACCAGGAAGAAGAAGCATAGTTTGGCGAAAGAACAACGATTGCAAGCCTTGATTCTTGGATTGCTTTGAGGAGCTCTAAAGAAATGGGTTTCCCTTTTTCAAGCTTTGGATCATCCTTGAATGTTTTAATGCCCCTGTGCTGCAATTCGTGGTATAAATGGGACACAAAGCTATTTCGAGTGTCTACACCCCTGAAACTCAAAAACACATCGTAGTTCCCTTGAGGAGGAGCCGACTGATCAGCTGAAGGATGAAAAGCAGAGGCTCTTTGGGTGTTCAACGCCATTTGCAATCTGCTGCTGTGGCTGCAAACACTACTCAATGAAACAAGAACTTCGCTAACTAAATATTCAAAAATCCTAACACTCAACTGAATAAATACGAAGATGATCATAAATGGCTTGAAAAATGAAAAAATTGAAATTGAAAATTACATCAGAACAAGTTTCGGAGCAACTAGGGAAATTTAGATAGTCAAACATGGATTTTGTCATGGTGTTAGTTTGGATCATCTAAGCAAACATGTCAATTTGGACCATGTTAACAAAAGATATCAAGTATCTAACAATAGAACATTACTTCCAATTCAGCAGAGAGAAATTCAACATATTATTTAGCACAGCTCATAAGGAACAAAAAAGACCAATTTCAACATTAAAACAAAAATATCATGTCATATCAAATAATGGATTGGCATTAAAAAGCCTCATCACTACAAACTGCAAATGCTTTATCTTAATGTTACCTGAACAAAGCAATTATATGAAAATGGAGACGAAGCAAGGCAGCAGCTTCAGCTTAATGTTACAACGTCAGAGAATTGGTAAGACAAGATCAGCAAACCAACAAGAAACTCACAAAAATTACAAGATCAGCGAGAAGCAAAGCTAACAGCCTCAAAAAAGAGATGCAGAGAGAGAGATAAGTAGTGGCGAACAGAGGAAGGAGGGCATCATTTCATTTCCGACAAGTTCTTTTGAGTGTCAGGCCTATTTTATTTTATTTTTTTATACGTGTCAGGCCAATTATTTGAATAGTTGCTTTTCTTGGTAAACTGTGGTGAGATTTTTTATTTTTTGGTCACACGATAGAGAAAAACTGTGGTAGGGAAGGAAAAGGCAACTTTTTATTATTATGATTTTTTTTTTTTGTCAATAAAAAGGCAATTACTTTATTTTAATATCAATGATAAACTTGAACAACACATTCAAAGATATCAACAAGATAACGAAAGTACCATAACACGTTAAAAACAAAACTAAAACGGACAAAAGCCGCACTAAAACTACTAATTCACATCACCACAATTAACTATAAGCCCAAACAAAGCCCACATATCAACATAATCGAAACCCTAAATCAACCCATGAGCCTAAACGAATCCTACCACCACCACCTAAAGAAGCGTCGTCACGGCCACACTCAGAATCTCATCCGTAACAAATTTAGGAAAAATATGTGAGTACACATGAGTCGTCTCCTTGGCCACGTGGCAGCTTCGTCATGTGCGACATTTAGGAAGATTAGATGGTTTGGTATTCTCACATTAGAAACTTGAAACATATTTGTTTGTGACATGGAAAAGGAAAAGTAGTCTTACGATGGTGGATACTTGATTTAATTTGATGATCCGCTAACAGTTTCAATCATTTTGTTGAGTGTTTGTACCCAAATAGAAAGTACAATAAATAATAAGACCAGTTTTAATAATGAATGCTCTGCAAGTGACTGTTTTACAATTTATTTGCCACATATGCATATGTTGCATTGACATGTGATATGTCTTTTGGTGTTAGTTTTGCTACTGAATTATTCTCTAAATGCAGGATTCCTTTATCCAACTGGTGACATAAATCTTGCTTGGATGTTATAAGCGTCCTGCTAACCTCGGTTTTGAGCATATGCAGTAATGTCAGTCTTCTTATAGCTCCAAAATGATTTCCCTAGCGTAGTGAATAGATGGAAACCCACAAGAAAAATGTAGGAAC
Organism: Prunus avium; assembly: GCF_002207925.1. The sequence continues at coordinate 215,789 of NW_018922162.1, read as the reverse complement.
AGATGGGAAAAAAGAGAGAGGGGAAAGAAAAATAATGGAAGAGGGAGAGAGAACCGCGTAGTGAACACGGTCTCTTTCTCTTTACAACCACACGTCGTCTGCAATGGGATGGGGCCGGGCATTATATGAGATTTAGTTTGAGGAGAACATGATTTCTCTTAACCGTCACCCAGCTTTACCAAAGAATCGTCGTAAAAATAATTCATAACCAATTTCTGCATACAAAAAGACAAGCAAATGAAGAAGCATGGAAAAATACCAAAGAAAGACTTGAACACACCCACCACACAAGAGAAAGGACGACACTTTCCACCCGAAGGAAGGAACGTACAATTTCATGAACGTTCCCTTTCTGAAATGTGTTTTTTCTTTACCTCTACTTTTATCACCTTCTTTGAAAAATTGGGATCACTAAAATGAACGGAATACAGTGGTAATAAAAAAAGAGCCGGGCTGCATAGCAGTAGAGGAAACCACATCGGTAGACCAAAGAGGAAGAAACTAAAGATATTAAAAGGTAAAGCATGGGAAAGGCATGTGGCAAATTTTAAAATGAAACTAGTGGAAGAAAAAGAGGTGCGGGAACCCAAAAAAGAGAGAAAATAATGCTGTGATTGAAGGGCAGATAAATAAAAGAAAGATAGAGATGAGAAGATTGCGCAAAAGTAAAGGAGACCACCGAAAGGTAGTGGAGAGGGGACATAAAGATCAGAATTTTTTTTTTTGGTAATAGCAAGTGAGCAACCACTCCGAGTCGTAGACCTGAACGGATTTGACTCTCCCCAGGGGGTGTTTTTCACAAGGTGGGATTCGAACGCTGGACCTCACTGAGGCCAGCTAACATTCGCCCACTTGCAGGCCTAGCCAGGATATCCACTAGACCAAACCCCTTGGGTAATTTCTTTTGCTTTTCAATGAAGAGGAAGGAGTTTCGGACAAGTTCTTTTCACTGTCGGGCCAATTATTTCAATAGTTGCTTTCTTGGTAAATCGATCAATCAATAATATCGACATTTTAAAGCATCCCTTAAAATTTACAATGTTAAACCTTTTAAGGAAGGATTTTTCCCATCGGCAAATTATTATTATTTTTGTCAAACCTTTTGGTAAATTTACAATGTTATCCTTCTGTCGTAACTTTGTTGAATCCCTCAATCATATTATGCAGGATTGTAATTAGGCACAACAATTCTGGTCCATTTTACAAGATTTTGGCATGAAATCCCCACCTACGTACTAATGTAGAGGATCATGTCCCAATGGCATTAGGTTTCACCCTCTTTTCTTGAAGGATTCTTTACCATATGTTGGAAATTTTGGCATCATAGTTATCATTTTATCTTTCAAAATAACACTAAGGGCCTTAATCAAGCAATTAGTCATATTAAATTTCTTCTCAGTATAATCTACTAAATAAAGACCTTACAGTTAGTCAAGAGCATTATCCCTACACCAGAGCTCTTACGTTCAATTTCCCTTCCACCAATATCACTTTATATAAATAAAAAATAATTTAAAAAAAACACAAAATACTGTCCTCCAATTTGGTTAGGTAAATAATAATCTTATAGATGTATTTAATCTAAGGGCTTGTCCAATATAGATCCCTACATTTTCTATTTCCTAGACATATACTCATCACTCTATAAATCTATGTGTAAAACCCAATTTCAAATTTAAATGACCAGTAGGATATAAGAGGTCGTAGTATTCCTATGTTTTTACATCGTTGCCACCAAACTTCATATTTTATTTATAATTTATTTCAAGCATTTTATTAACTCTCATAATTGTAATTACCACTCCCTATTAATAGCATATCAATCATCCCATTTCTTTTGGTTGACATTCCCTCTCACATACCACCCCTTAAATTGCAAACCAAAAAAACATCTGTAAATTACATATCCAATAATGTACCTACGAAAAATATAAATATAAATATATTATTTAAATAAAATATAGGTATATTATTTACCAAAAAAATTAAAAAAAAAACTAAGTGAGTTACTTTGTAATTGAAATTTTGGTACATTTTTCATAAATTAAAAATAGGTACACAATAATTTATAGAAAATATAGGTACATTATTTACCCATAGGTAAATTATTTTACAATATACCTATAAATGTGTATGGGTACATTATTTGGAGAGGAAAAATAGGTTCATTTAAAAAAATACGTACATTGTTTTACTAGGTACATTATTAGAGGAAAAAAATAGGTACATTATTTGGAGAGAGAAAATAGGTTCATTTAAAAAAATTGTTTTTCATAAAACAAATAATAGGTACTTTATTCAGAGAAAAAAATGTACATTATTTTGAGAAAAAAATAGGTACATTATTTAGTTCATTTTATTTAGAGAAAAAATAAGTACCTTTAAAAAAAAATCATAAAACAAACAATAAATAGATTATCAAAATATTTTTCAACATAATTAGAATGTACACTATTATTCATAAAACTATAATAAAATAGATTACTAGTAGTATAATTCATAAAAGGAAAACAACAAAAAAAAAATTATTAAATAAACCAAAACGTTTTTTTTGGGGTCATAAAACAAACAAAAACGTTACTAATACTTTCATGTTGAATTTAACATTTAATTTCAAATAAGTTTCTAAATTAATTCCTACATCCATTACAACCATTATTTGAAAATCTTTTCGAATTCAACGTGTGCCATTAGTTACACCCCACATAACACGTTAACTTGTAAATAGGGGTAGTTTTGGAATCCGAAAAATAGAATAAATCAGATTTGAAGCTAGATTAGGTAACTTGCTTACTTGGATCATAGTCATCGGGTTTTATTTGAAAAAATTGGGTATTTTAAATAGAAAAATAAAGGAAAGGGTTGTAGGTGATTACAAATGAATTTTATGGGTCTAAGCTCAATTTACTATTAATTCTAAAGAGGACGTTTGAAGTTCAAATTCTCTTTGCATCTGTTAGTAGCGCGACTCATCATAATGGCACGACTCATACATTCATACTAAGTTTTGCATACATGATGATGTACGATAACAGTCTAAGGTTTAATTTGAGATATAAAGAGGGTGCCAATTTCAGCTTACAAATATAAAAGAAAATTTGCTGGAAAGACAAAAAAGAAAAAACCAAAGTGTGAAGTACTTTTGGACAAGCATGAGAAATAGCTGAGAGAAAGGGAGATGATGACAATGCATTTGAACTGAAGATTTGCTGAATTAAACTCGAATATTGTATAATAAACATGAAAATTCACAAACTTGGGACACAAGAAAACAAAAGCTAAATGAAGAAACAAAGATAGTTGCTTAAGACCACACAAGTAACTCATACCCAAAAGTTAATTTAAAGATTCCATGAAGTTGATTCTCACAAAGTCAAAACTAGAAGCATCGATTCCGTTTCGAAAGTTGAAGCAATAACTCATGGTGAGACAATCCAAGTTAGGGTTCCTACAGTTTGAGGTTTCTTGGAGTTCATCTGACAAAAACATGACTACTTTCCTCAAAGTCAAAATGGCAAAAGTCAAAGCATGGCTAAACAGAAATAACTTAGTATACAGCGTGTACAAACAATGGCTATTGATGAGCACATAAACTATCACATTTATTATCCCTAAATATATTTGCTAGTAATTATTTTTCTTACAATTTTAGTTAATTAGGTGTGTTTTCACTTATTTACTTGCTTACTATTTTCTACACCACTTTTTGGTTTGTAATATTGCACTTTGATGTTTGCAAAGTGTGGGGAGCCAGCCATGCATTGCAAAGTGGTACGAACAGTGGGATTGGCAGCAAGTTGATAAATAAGTGCAGCATTTACTAATAGATATTGAAAACAAAAGCTGGAGATAAGAAATAGAGAAAAGATAATAATGGCTTGAGGAAGAAAAAGCTAGACAATTGGTTGTTGGGTGTGGCGACAGATGTATTGTTTACAATTCAGTGGAACTTTAGTAAAAGAATGAAGAATTGCATCAGCCAAAGATAGAAAAGGAAGAATGAAGTGGGACACCAACACATAAAAGAAAGGAAAAGAAGAGAATGCAGCCAGCACGTGAAGAAACCAAAGGAAGTCAGCCACCAAAGGAAAGATAGCTCCAGTAAGATAAAACAAAAGGCATGAAGGATGCTACGCAGCCAGCACCAGATAGACAATGAAAGTGGAGTGTCAATTGAAAAATTAAAGAAGAGGAAGGCTACGGCAGTGGAATGATGGGATAATAGTTTAATCAAGTATGTTGCAATCGGTTTACAACATAAGCAGCCCCCATTCCTATAAATAGATCATTGATGCAGCTTCAAATGACACACGAAGCTCCTCAAACTCTATGAGCTCTCTCCTTCCTCCATTTCTTTTATAGTCTTAATTTATGTTTTAGTTTTTATGGGGAACTAACTCCCTAGCTAAGGCTAGGG
>NW_018922162.1:186090-208948 GCF_002207925.1 Prunus avium | reverse complement strand
GAGCCCGGCCATCTCAAAGCCCATAACGGGCCGGGCCGGGCTTTTTTTCGATGGGCCGGGCGGGCCCCCATCGGCCCATGAGCCCGCGGGCCAAATGATGAGGCCTACTTAGTATACAGCGTGTACTATGGTATGGAAGGATACCATAGAGGAAAACGATAGAGAAAAACTATGGTATGGAAGGAAAAGGCAACCTTTTTTTTTTTTTGGGTGGTCAATAAAAAGGCAATTACTTTATTTTAATATCAATTATAAACTTGAACTACACATTCAAAGATATCAACAAGATAGCGAAAGTACCATAACACGTCAAACTAACACGTTAAAAACAAAATTAAAACAGACAAAAGCCGCACTAAAACTACTAATCCACATCACCACAATTAACTATAAGCCCAAACAAAGCCCACATATCAACATAATCGAAACCCTAAATCAACCCATGAGCCTAAACGAATCCTACCACCACCACCTAAAGAAGCGTCGTCGCGGCCACACCCAGAATCTCATCCGTAACAAATCTGGGAAAAATATATATGGAGTACACATGAGTCGTCTCCTTGGCCACGTGGCAGCTTCGTCATGTGTGACATTTAGGAAGATTAGATGGTTTGGTATTCTCACATTAGAAACTTGAAACATATTTGTTTGTGACATGGAAAAGGAAAAGTAGTCTTACGATGGTGGATACTTGATTTAATTTGATGATTCGCTAACAGTTTCAATCATTTTATTAAGTGTTTGTCCCCAAATAGAAAGTACAAATAAATAATAAGACCAGTTTCAATAATGAATGCTCTGCAAGTGACTGTTTTACAATTTATTTGCCACATATGCATATGTTGCATTGATATGTGATATGTCTTTTGGTGTTAGTTTTGCTACTGAATTATTCTCTAAATGCAGGATTCCTTTATCCAACTGGTGACATAAATCTTGCTTGGATGTTATAAGCGTCCTGCTAACCTCGGTTTTGAGCATATGCAGTAATGTCAGTCTTCTTATAGCTCCAAAATGATTTCCCTAGCGTAGTGAACAGATGGAAAAAAAGAGAGAGGGGAAAGAAAAATAATGGAAGAGAGAGAGAGAGAGAGAGAGAGAGAGAGAGAGAGAGAACTGTTGGAATCCCACATCGGTTGGGTGAAAGAAAATAAATGGGTTTAAATAGAATTACCCCACTCTAACTAATATCGAGGCCTTTTGTGGTAAAACCCCACACCTGACGGATTGGGCCGGTGGTAAAGTGGGGACAGTATCGATGTTGTTAGAGTGGGACCCAACGGGCAGATCTAAAAATTCAACATGGTATCAGAGCCAAGGCCCGTACAAGCCAATGAAGCTTGTCACCGAGAAGGAGAAACAAGTCGGACTCTTAAAAAAAAAAAAAATGAAAAAAATAAAAGAGGGCCAACGAAGCTTGAAAAGAGCCGACCTCTGAGTTCCATTGAAAACAAGTGGGCCCAACGAGAGCCAACCTCTGAGTTTCAATTGCCGATGTATGGATCTTCACGTGTGATTATACGTGAGGGGGAGTGTTGGAATCTCACATCGGTTGGGTGAAAGAAAATAAATGGGTTTAAATAGAATTACCCCGGTAAAGTGGGGACAGTATCGATGTTGTTAGAGTGGGACCCAACGGGCAGATCTAAAAATTCAACACAGCTTTGGTGGTCCAAAATGGATTAAAATCAGTATAAAAAAAAAATCCTTCTTATCTTTTAGCTGGAAAGGGAAGAATAAATTCAACTAGAGTTGTTGTCAAATTATTAAATAAAGATCAAAACCAAATTGTAGCAACTTGAGATCTCTGTTTAACAGAAGAGAGTCGGGTCAAAGAAAAAGAAAGGTGAAGGAAATTACCCGAACAACACCCTCCCTAGCAGACAAAACAAGAATATCTGAACAAGAAACAGCTCCAGGGCATTCCCTCTCCAGTGCTTCTTTAATTTCTTCAAAACTAAAAAACTGAAGGGTTTTTAGGTCTAATGATCCATAAACTTTGACTGATTCGCATTTTGGTCCCTCAATTTCCAAAATTGTTCTCGTGGTCCTTCAACTTCACTTTCGTTAGGGCAAATAGTCTTGCCGTTAATTTTGTTATCTTTTATGTTAAATGCATAGGCAAAATGGTATTTTTGTATTATTTTTATTTTTCACCTTCTGAATATTCCTTTCACTCAAAAAATAAAAATAAAAACTAAAAAACCTTCTTCCTATCCTCACCATCGCATGGAGGGTGGGGGTGTCGGTTGTGAGAGCACCATTAGTTGTTGCCGAGGTGGTGGGTTAATTGGCTCGGTGTCCATGGCTCTGTTGGAATATTCAGATGGTAGAAATTAAAAATAATACAAAAATATCATTTTGCCCCTACATTTAACAGAAAAATTTGACAAAAGTACCATGTTATGACTTAGGGCTTGTTTGGGACTGCTTTTCTAGGAAGTACTTCTGCTCATAAGCGCTTCTAACAAAAGCACTTTTATTATAAAAATCTTGAATTTTCATAAAAAATTAAAGTGCTTCGTGGAAAAGCACTTGGAAGTGCTTCATGAAGAAGCACATAGCAGGTGCTTCTCCAGGAAGCGCTTCTATGACCCAGAAGCGCTTCTAAACTTTTCTGCCAAACATTGTCAGAAGTGCTTTTAGTTATCAAAAAGCGCTTTTAGCCCTTCCAGAAGCACTCCCAAAACATTGAGAATAAATGGCTTATTGAGAATGCTATAGTTCATAAGTTGTGTCAATGAAAACCAAGCCATTATAACCAAGTTAGGTCTAATGAGCTTGAAGATCTTGAAGCACGCAACTACTTTTCATCCCCTCGAGTTGATAAAAAATCATGCAACAAGCTTGCTTTCCAATGAATTGTCGCCTTTCCAATGCTTTCCAATGAGTTGGCTACATGCCACATGGCACAATTGGCTGGCTTCAATTATAAACTACATATATGTAATTGAATACAGGAAAAAAATATTACAAAAGACTATTTTATTTTCTTCGATAATAATCAACTATAGACTTTAATTTCAGGCATTATATTGAGCTTCCAAAATTAAAGTTAATTACGTTGATTTAACCCAAAAAGGAAAAATCAAATTACTCTAAACCTTTTTCTCTTCCTATTTTTTAAATTTTAAGTCAACTTCCTCTGTTTCCTCCTCTGTTTCTTTTTTTCTTTTATAAATTAAATATATTTGACAAAGTGATGAATTGTAAATTGTAATCAAACAATAAGAGATGAATCTTATGATAAATGTATGGCCAGAAAATAGAGTGCTGGGAAATAGGTGGCATTGATTTCAGCTTGCCTGATCTCTTTTTGAAAATCTTGGTAAAGTGTCTTCCAAAAATACTTCCAATTAGTCACATATCACCTTTTTAAAACTTTGCCTCTCTGCATCAGCTACTTGATCTTCCCAATTTCCTTCCTCTCACGTACCAACAAAATCGGCGAACTCGAGGAATCAGATTCAAAACCCGACGAGTCATCCCGGAACCCGAATCCGAATCCTAAAACCGCGAGGACAAAGGTTCCAGAAGTGGAGATCTACTTGTATCGGCGAGGTAAAGGCCCGATCGAGACGTTCAGGACGAGCCTCGAGGACTGGGACCAGAACCAGTTGGAGGTCCGAGACATTCTCGACAAATACTGCTTAAGATCGCTTTACGCTTTCAATACCTGGTCGGGTCGCGGCGTTCCGATCCGGTTTAACCCCAGGAACGGCAGATCTATGCTGGCTTATAAAGATGGATCTAAGGTTCACATTGACGGAGAGCCCAAGGTACTTCATTTCTATATCTTTTTATTTTTTTTATTTTTATGAAAACCCAATTGTGAAATTAATCGAAGTAAGTTTCTGTTTGGTTGCCTAGAAAATTTGGTTGCATTGGGTAGAAATAAATGTAACTTTAATGTGGTCGTAACAGATATTGAATTTGAGTGTGAGATAGAATAGATAGAGAAGTGTTTGACACTTAATGCAGAATTTTTCATATTGAGAATGCTTTGTTAAGGCAATTTATATTTTCATGGTTTGCAGCCATCATATTCCAACTATATGAAATAAATGAACTAGGCTGCAGGTCACTCTCAATTAGCAATAGGGTAGTTCCTCCATACAATCAGAACCTCTAAAGCAAGATATATTATAGCAATTTACTTCGTTGAATTTGAGCCATCAATTTCCATGCTTATTTTCTGTTCTTTTGTTTACATGACATTGTGTTTGCAGCCTAAGAATGGATGTGATTGTGACTATTGAGTTCACCTAAAGAACTTGCCGGATTCATCTTATAGGTTTTGATCATGTATATGATAGACACTGAGTTTTACAACCACATATTCCTAAACAGTAGGATTTCACAGCATTTTTCTTGAAGAATTCTTTTTCATTTGTTGGAAAATTTGGCATCAAAGTAATAATTTGATCTTTCAAAATAAGACTCCATCCCTTAATCAAGCCATTAGTCATATTAAATTTCTCTGCAGTATAAAGTATTAAGTTATGATATTCAGTTGGTTAAGGGCATTTATCCATACACGAGAGGTCTTAGGTTCGATTTCCACTCCCTCAATATCATTTGTACCAACAAAAAAAAGGCACAAAATATTGTCCTCCAATTTGGTTAGGTAAATAATAACCTAATAGTTGTATTTAATCTAAAGAGGACGCTTGAAGTTCAAATTCTCTTTGTACACATGATGATGTATGATAACAGTCTGAGGTTTAGGTTGAGATGTAAAGGGTTATGTATGCCTATTTTAGCTTAGAAATATAAAAGAAAATTTAATGGAAAGACCCAAAAGAAATAACCAAAATTTGAAGTAATTTTGGATATTTCCATTGGAAATCTAGAGATACTGAAGAGAAGAGATTAGAGGCGAAGTTGAACAAGCATGAGAAATAGCTGAGGGAAAGGGAGATGTATTTGAACTGAAGATTTGCTGAATTAAACTCAAATATTGTATAACAAACATGAAAATCCACATATTTGGGACACAAGAAAACAAAAGCTAAAGGAAGAACCAAAGATAGTAGGTCAAGACCACATAAGTAACTCTTACCCAAAAGTTAATTTAAAGATTCCATGAAGCAGTAACTCATAGTGAGACAATCCAAAATGGGTTCCAACAGTTTGGGGTTTCTTGGCATTCGTCTGACAAAAACAGGACCCCTTTCCTAAAAGTAAAAATAGCAAAAGTTCCCGTAAAGAACCTGCAGGATTCATCTTATAGGTTTTGATAATTTATATCATAGACACTGAGTTTTACAACCACATATTCCTAAAAAAAACAAGGATTTCACAGCATTGTTCGTTTTTATGGTCAGAAACTGTTGCTATTAGCACAGCACCGCATACTTCCTTATGTGTTTATTGTCTATTTCATGAGCAGTCTGTCAGGATCTCCTGCATCTTTTGTCTTTCCACCCTCGCATTTCCTTCTAAAAGACAAATAATTTGATTTTCTCCCATGTAAAGGAATGCTCTGCAGGTGGACTGTTTACAATTTATTTGCCACAAGATTCTTTGATATGCATTATGTTGCAGACAGTGGAATGTTGCAGTGACATGTGATATGTCTTTTGGTACTAATTTTCCTACTTAATTCTTCTCTAAATGCAGGATTCCTTGATCCAAAACAATGGATAGATAAATGGGTGATTATCAACCGATGCATTATATAAAATGCATCCAGACAGTAAATTAACTGGTTTATAAATAGTTACATTATTTTTCAAAAAAAAAAAATTCTATGCATATAGTGGTATTGTGGAATATGTTTCTACTACTTGATGCCTTAAATGCCTTTAGCTTATAGGACTTAATAAACCAGCATAAAGAGTGCTAGCTTTTTTCTTCTCTTGGTACTTTGATTCAAGAAGTACATGTTAGCTAAATCTGCCTCAATCTTGAATGTTTGAAGTTTTATGCTCTTCTACATTACAGTCCTACTTGGATCTCTATTTTCGTTCTTCATTGTATATGTAAGACAATGGCATTAAAATCACTGTCAGCTTTTGGATCCATTACTTCTAGTTTGAATTACAATGGCATTAAAGATAAATTGGGTTGTGTTTGTTGCATACTGCCTTTTAGCCTCCATCCATATCCCTACGTAAGCTTGTTTTATATCATATCAATAAAGGTGAAAGGTTGCTTTACCAAATAATATAAGGCGCGTTAGCGCTTTAGGACATTCCTTTTAAGAAAGTATCTATAGCTCACAATACATCTTAATTTTTTGTGACTTTAATATACACTATAGCATATGTTGTAATGTCAGTCTTATAGCTACAGAATGATTTCCCTAGGTGAAAATGTCATCCTCTGCTTTCGTGGAAATGTGAGTACATACATTTTGACTAGATTGACACCTACTACTCATTCATAAATCATGTGGTACCTCATAAATCCAGTTCTCTAAATATTTTAATAACGAAAGTTATTATAGTTTGTTTATTTCAAGATACAAGTAGCACTGCCCAATTCTACTCTACATATTGACCATGGTGAAAAATTGTTGTCTCAGACGACGCTCACTTATACAACAGTTTAATGAACGTCTTAGAATTCCATTTTGTTACATAAGGTAATTTAAAACTTAGATATGCTAAATAAGAGGAGACTGCATAATTAAAGGAGATTGCACAAACTATCAAGGAGATGAAGTGAAGCAAACAAAGTAGGAATCCCGACAAAGCAGTTGATCGGCTGCAGATACGATCAATTCTCATCTTATAGGCTTATTCTATCCTGCACACAACAGAATAGAGCAGTTGAAATAGTCACGTAAGTTATGTCAATAAGAATCAAACCATTATAACAAAGCTAGGTCTAATGAGCTCTTGAAGTGCAAATTTCGTGCGAACCTGGCCAATAAGCACGCAACTACTTTTGATCAGCTTCAAATCCTGTATCAAGACCCCAAATTTGAGTTGACTACTTTTGTTCAGCTTCAAATCCTGTATCAAGACCCCAAATTTGAGTTGACTACTTTTGATCAGCTAGGTCTAATAAAAAACAATTCAGTCTATCTGAACATACTTATTGATTGCTAATGTAATTACTTATTGATTTGCTGTATGTTAACAGATACTTCGTTCAAATGCATAAAATATGCAGCTCTTGCAAACATGTATGCACTACATGAGTTGATTAATGCTCTGCAGTATTTTAAACAGAAATGCATTCATGGCAAAAGCACATGAAGAGAGAGAGAGAGAGAGAGAGAGAGAGAGAGAGAGGAATTGTCATCTAAGAACCAATAAATGATGAATCTAATGGTAAATGTATGGCTAGAAAAGATATGATGGGAACTTACTAATATCAATTGTGAGAAGACCGTCATTAGCCTTTCAAGTAATTATGTGCAGACATTTGAGGAGGCGGCGTTTTTAACGAAGGTCGTAAAAATTTAGCTGCTCTTTTAAGAACGAGAGTTTTGATTAAACTTTTCAACAATAGCGAAAAATAAGAGGGTGCAAGGCCTAAGTAGGAAATCAAAGTGGTTACCCACCAAATCAAAAATCCTATGCACCCCCATTGTTTGCTATTGTTGAAAGATTTCATAAAAACTGCAGTTGTTAAAAAGAGGGAGTAAATTTTTACAAGTTTGGTTAAAAACCATTTGGAAAGAGCATAGCTTTTGCGGCAGAGAGATTTTTGGTGAGAGCTTCCACTTCCACTTGCACTTGCATCAGCTGAATTGTGCGGAGAAGTAGCTTTTGTGCTGATGTTGATGGAGTGGTTTATCATCATGATTTTGTTGAATTCTTCCACGTCTTGCTTGTGCACCAAACGGAACCCACACTTCTTTATACCCGAACATATTCTGTCTACGCCCTCCAAATATTGATATTGGAATGAAATCTTCATATGACTGCATTCTTTGTCTACATAATGATATATACAAGATGCCCAAAGGTGAGGTGACACAAGATGGCCGCTATCAATGACAACACTATACACAGGGACAAGTAATACTAAAATCGTTAATAATGTCAATGTCATGATCCACAGGGGAACTTTCTTCAAAGACAGCACAAAATGCAATCCAAATCGGCGTGGTACATGGAGGTAGCTCCACAATTAAGAAATCTCCTTCACTTTGATTATTGAACCACTCTGGAATTCTACTTCCAGGTGTTACAATTTCGAAATCGGGAAAGGTGAATTGGGGCCAATCCATGTGGCCAAGTCAGTACAGGTACCTGTACCATGTATAGGTTAGTAACTTGATTATTTATTATTATTATCGCAAACAAAGAGAGACAGAGAGACAGAGAGAGAACCTGAAGGAATCCGCAATCCAGAGCAGTCCAGAGCATTCCAAGTATTATACTATCATCGTAGCCATCATTCTCAACCAATCCAGAGCAATTCAAACAACTCAACCTAACACTTCTTCTTCCGTTTTTTATGCTCAACTTTGGCAACGTTTTTAAGGAAGTGCAATCGTCTGTGTACATGTAAATATACCCAAAATACCCTAAGCCTTCATTATCAACCAATTCAAGGCGGAGATGGGGCAATTGTTGAAGCCTTTGGCACCCATTCACCCAAAATTTCCTAAGCTTAGAAAGACATCCAATGCTTGCAGGAAGGCAAACAAAATTGTTTCTACTAAGGTTTAATGCTTCTAAAGAGGACAAGCAGCCAATATCAATGGGAATATCCTCATCACAAAGCCCACAATCACTTAGATCCAATTCCTTCAAAGACCATAAACTATGTAGCGAACCCAACACAATAGCCTTTCTTTGGAGGCCCCACCTAAACCTTGATTTTTTAGGCTGTGATCCATATTTCAAAGAACGCAAATCTTCAACAACAAAGCATGACTCTGAATTATTATAAGGCATAGAGATATATAAATGGAACATCTCCCCCCAGTATATTGGGCCTGCGCCACTATATGAGCATCCATCCGCATAGAGCACTTCAAGAGAGTTCAAATTACAAATTTCACTCGGAAGACCCAAGAGATTTTCACAATTGCTTACATCCAGAAAAGTAAGGCCAACAAGACGTCCAATTGATGAAGGTAATTTCTCAATGGGCGTCCCACTCAAAATAAGCATTGACAACTTTTCCATTTGTCCTGAAAATTCTGGAATCTTTTTCAATTTTGAGCAATCCTCAACACCAAAATATATAAGAGAATCCATTTCTACCTCCCTTGGAAGACTCTTAACACTTTTGCATCCATTTAGAATTAAATCTGTAAGCCATTTCAGAAATGCAATGGACGGGTGAACCTCAACTAAATTCACGCACCATCTAAGATTCAATACCTTGAGTTTTGGAATGCCTGTGAAATTTGGGGTTGTTGCCAAGTTTCGAGATCCACTAAGGTTCATGTATTTCAAATTGGGCAAGTCCTGTACAATATTACATGAAAAATAGTAGAATATATAATTAGCAACCCAAAAACTTAAACTTTTACTCTTTTCTTTCAAAAAATTTGTAAGATGGCAAATGGTCAGTAATCTTACAATTCTTTCATCCCAGAGCCCAACTAGTTTGCTGCCCTGCATCTCAAGTGAAACAAGTTTATTCGGTTGAAAATTTGATGGGACATATTTGGAAGAATACCGATTCCATTTCATAATTCTTAAGGAATTAGGAAGAATTCTGGGGATTGAGGAAATGATCACATTATCAACTTCAAGAAATTTCAGGTTCATCATCTTAGAGAATGCTTCACAATTCCAATCTGTCTTTTCAAGTTCTACCATTCTTAAGGCAATGCCTTGAATTTTGTTAGTTGCCTGTAATAAAGAATAGAAAGGGAAAAGTTAATTCGACAAGTAAGTCTAATATTGAGTTAAAAAGAAATCATATATATATTTTTAAAACAAACAAAAATTGGTATTTTCTACATAACTACTGACCGTATTGTTTATTAATACATGCATGATGTCATTAGGATGACACAATCGACTGCGTCTACCAGGCTCTTCAGGAGACTCTTGACGAACAATTTGAAATGCCATTTCTTGTATCAAATCATGCATCCCAACAATGTGAACGTGCTTTGAAATATCAATAGTTAAGAGCGACTTCTCAACCAGAGCATTTATCCCACCACAACGATCACAAATGTTTAGTATTTCAATTACTTTATTCTTTTCCTTCCCCTTATGGAAAAATGCAACATCAAGAAATATATTCTTGTTCATCTCATCTAGTGTATCAAAACTGATTTTGAGCACTTTCAAAATTTCTTTCTCAGGAATTTTCCGTAGCTTATCCAATTCATTTTTCCATTCATCTCGGTCTCTCTTATACATAGAGCATCCCAATATTTTAAGTGCTAATGGAAGGCCTCCAGCATAATTTACAAAGCACTTGGACAATTCCAAAAAACCTTCCTCAGGCTCAAATTTTTTAAAGGCGTTCAGACTAAAGAGCTCAAGAGCCTCATCATCACCTAATCCCTGAACCTGATATGATATCTCCATATCATGCTTTTTAACCAACCGTTCATCTCTAGTTGTAATGATGATTATACTCCCCTTACCAAACCAATCCTTTTCCTTGGCAAATTTCTCTAGCTGGCTTGACGCATTCACATCATCAAGAATGAGAAGAACCTTTTTATTACATAAGCAACTCTTAATCAAATAGGCCCCCACTGTTCATCCCAAACTTGAGTAATTTGTTCCTTCAAAATCGGGGAAAGCAGCTGTCTTTGTAGATCAACAAGACGATTACCTTCAGAAGCCTCTCTTACATTAACAAGAAAGCAGGGAACTTCAAAATGAATAGAAATGCTTTCATAAACAAGTCTAGCAATGGTTGTCTTGCCAATGCCTCCCATCCCCCATATCCCTACAAAGCGAACATCATCTGTAGGATCTAAAAGCAAATCCATTTCCTCACGTGTAAACTTAATTCCCACTAACTCTGTGGAATCTAACAATTTGAATGTGCGATGCACTTTCCCCCACACCCAATCAACAATCTTTTCAATGAGCTTTTTTTCACACCTACAAGGAAGAACAATGATTAAGTCAAAAGTATAAGCCATCTTTACCAAAAAAAGAAAGTATAAGCCATAGATATAACAAGGTCTAAAGGTACATCGAAGTGAAAATTGGCTTACGAAAAACCCAAGTATATATGGAGAAGTTGCTTACTCATTCTTTGAATCAAACCCAGATAAATTGGCAACTTCTGTTAAAGCAGCTCTCCAGCGCTTCACTTTTTCTATGTCTTCCCTAAACCTTTTCTCATGCTCAGCGAACGCCCCTGCAAAACTGCCGCTTTGTTTTCGCACATCGGAGGGATCCACATTATAAAACACAGGCAGCACTGAGCCGTTGGATTTCATGCATTGGAGAATCTTTGTAAGTTCATCCAAGCACCAGGAAGAAGAAGCATAGTTTGGCGAGAGAACAACGATTGCAAGCCTCGATTCTTGGATTGCTTTGAAGAGCTCAGAAGAAATAGTTGTCCCTCTTTCAAGCTTTGGATCATCCTTGAATGTTTTAATGCCCCTGTGCTGCAATTCGTGGTATAAATGGGACACAAAGCTATTTCGAGTGTCTGCACCCCTGAAACTCAAAAACACATCGTAGTTCCATTGAGGAGGAGCCGACTGATCAGCTGAAGGATGAAAAGCAGAGGCTCTTTGGGTGCTCAACGCCATTGGAAATCCGCAGCTTCTGCTGTAAACACTACTCAATGAAACAAGAACTTCGCTAATTAAATATTCAAAAATCCAAACACTCAACTGAATAAATACGAAGATGATCATAAATGACTTGAAAAATGAAAAAGATTGAAATTGAAATTTGGTAAATGGCGTTTGAAGGCATATAATGCAGCAGAACAAGTTTCAGAGCAACTGGGGAAATTTGGATCATCTAAGCAAACATGTCAATTTGGACGTTAACAAAAGATATCAATTAGTATCTAACAAGAGAACATTACTTCCAATTCAGCAGAGAGAAATTCAACATATTATTTAGCACAACTCATAAGGAACAAAAACGACCAATTTCAACATTAAAACAAAAATATCATGTCATCTCAAATAAAGGGTTGGCATTAAAAAGCCTCATCACTAACTACACCAGTCAACTAAAAACTACAAATGCTTTATCTTAATGTTACCTGAACAAAGCAATTATATTAAAATGGAGACGAAGCAAGGCAGCAGCTTTAGCTTAATGTTACAACGCCAGAGAATTGGTAAGACAACAACCACAAGATCAGCAAGCCAACAAGAAACTCACAAAAAATACAAGATCAGCAAGAAGCAAAGCTAACAGCCTCAGAAAAGAGACGTATAGAGAGAGATAAGTAATGGCGAACATAGAGAGAGGTTACACGGTTTTTATGGTCAGCTATCTCCAACGTCTCCAATGGGAGTCCAAGTCTTGCTGAGTCAATGAGTCATTTCTTTTGCTTTTCAATGATGATGACGTATGAAATAGTCCAACGTTTAGGACAAATTTGTTCAATATCAACAATAATTTACCTTGTGAGGTGTGGTCAACAATAATTTCAAGTATATTAGTTTAAGATCAATGACGTAAGCCTGAATTTATGGGCTAGGAATTCTCAACTACAAAACTTACCAGTTTGCCCAGCCACTGCACACTTGATGGTTAGATATAAAGAAGATGATAAGTGGCATGGATGAAACACAGAAAACACAAAAATAGTAATTACCTTTGTTTGGGTAAAAATGGAAATCAATTAAACAATAGAAAAATAAAGAGCCAAAGGACGCCGTGCAGCAGAAAGTACACTGAAGAAAAGAAACCCACAAGGAAATGTAGGAAGGAACAGATGGAAAAAAAGGAGAGGGGAAAGAAAAATAATGGAAGAGAGAGAGAACCGCGTGGTGAACACAGGTTTCTCTCTCCAGCCACAGAACGACTCCAATGAGAAAGGGAACATACGAAATTTCATGGAAGTTCCCTCTTTGAAATGGGTTTTCTCATTCTTTAGCTTTACTTTTATCACCCTCTTTGGAATATTGGGATCACTAAAACGAAAGGACCATGTTTATGGTCTGTGTAGTAATATCAGTCTTGTTATAGCTCCAAAATGTCATCCTCTCTTTTCTGGAAATGATTTCCCTATCGTTTAACATAACTTGTGTCAATAAGAACCAAGTCATTATAACAAAGCTAGCTAGGTCTAATGAGCTTGTAAATCCTGAGGTGCAAATTTCATGCCAATCTAGCCAATAAGCACAAAACTATTTTTGATGAGCTCCAAATCCTGTATCAAGACCCCAAATTTGAGTTGACTACTTTTGATCAGCTAAGTCTAATAAAATACCATTCAGTCTATCTGAACATACTTATTGATTACTGAATGTAATTACTTCTTGAGTTGCAGTATGTTAACATATACTTTGTTCAAATGCATAAAATATATACTTTGTTCAAATGCTGAATGCAATTACTTATTGATTTGGAGTATTGCTTTGCAGTAGTTTAAACAGAAATGTTCTTTCTCATGTATTTATGACAAAAGCACATGAGAGAGAGAGAGGAATTGTCATCCAAGAAACAATAACGGAAACTGTGTAGAGTACTGGCTAGCACTGGTGAGCACACGGTTTCTATTGTCTTCTTTGCAATGGGAGTCCAAGTCTTCTTTGCGTCAATGAGTGATTTATTTTGCTTTTCAATGAAGACGAAGGAGGGCATCATTTCATTTCCGACAAGTTCTTTTGAGTGTCAAAGCCAATTATTTGAATGGCTGCTTTTCTTGGTGTGTAGTGAGATTTTTTATTTTTTATTTCTAGGTCACACTAATAGTCCACATCATCATAATTAACTATAGTTCAAACAAAGTCCATATACCAATATAACCAAAACCATAAATCATCTTATGAGTCTAGATGAACCCTACCACCACCATCTGAAGAAGAATTGTTGTGGCCTCACCCACCACCACAACGTAATAGATCTAAGGAAAACATGGAGTACACAGGAGTCGTGCCCTTGGCCACATGATAGCTCCGTCATGTGCGACATTTAGGAAGATTAGATGGTTTGGGTATTTTCTCATTAGAAACTTGAAACATATTTGTTTGTACCATGGAAAAGGAAAAGTCGTCTACTTGATTTAATTTGATGATCCGGTTCAATCATTTTGTTGGAGTGCTGCTAAACGAACCCTAAAATTAACTGAGTACACCCTATGATCTAAGTACACTATAATATTTAAATCAAAATATAAAATTAACTAAGTACACCCTAGTTAACTACCAAAAATACCCCTGGAACACCCTTATACACTCTATCACACAACACCCTAATACCAATCCTAAGCCAGGTTTCTCTATTCATGCTCTATTTTCCGATTTTGGGTTGCAGTACACTTGAGAGAAATTGGTAAGGACTGGATTTGTGCATGAATGAAACTTTGTGTTGATTTGTCAAATTGCGTTGGCTCATCCAAAGTTTCAACTGCAGCTGTGGCTGAAGATGGGAGCTGGTCGATCGAGAAGCCAACACTTCAGAACATGAACAAGCAAGGTGAGCAAGATTGCTTCAGTTTTAACATCACAATAATTGAAGGGGTCCTTTGTAGCAGTGTTTATCTAAATGGTGTACATATTGATGATGGTTGTAATGTCGACAGTTGAAACTAGTGTAACACCCCATGATACAACAGGTGGAAAGCTAACCAAGATATGCGAAGCCGATTGTGAAACTTGGAATCGATGTATAAATTGTAAATAGTTGAGGGCCTTGAGTGAAGAATTGAAAGGCAACCTTCCTAATAACTGGCTTGGAACCGCAATCCTGTTTTCCAATAAATGAATTACGATCGCTCTAACAGAGGAGGGAGAGAGAGATGGAGACGGGGAGCAATAAAACGGAAATAGAAAAGTTTTCTCCTAGCTAACAGAGGTGTCGAAAGCCTGCATTTGGATAACCCCAATAAAGGCATTTGGAGAAGACGCTCAACCCAGCAAGCCCAGAAAACTGATTGTTAGACGTTAGAATATAATTTTCAGATTCTACGATGGGCCGATGAAGCTCATTGTATGTACGGATAGAAAATACATTTGTATTATTATTAACACATGGTCACTATATTCTTTTTGTTCATTTTATATGAGGGTAAATTAGTAATTCAATAAATAATTTGGTAATAGGGTGCGCTCAATTAATTTTAAGGTTCATTTAGCAGCACTCTTTTGTTGAGTGTTTGTCTCCAAATAGAAAGTAATAATAATAAGAAATAATGAATAAAAAGGAATTACTTTTTTTTTTTTACAATAAAAAGGCAGTTACTTTTTTTTTTTGGTCAATAAAAAGGTAATTACTTTTTTTTTTTACAATAAAAAGGCAGTTACTTTTTTTTTTTGGTCAATAAAAAGGTAATTACTTTTTTTTTCTTTATTAATGATAAACTTGAACAATACATTCAGGGCATGTTTACGTATCAGTAATGGAGAAAGTAAGGAATCAGAGAATTTAGGAATCGGGGAGCTAATGAATCGGTATGGGAAGAATCATTCCCATTAAGCTGTTTACTAAACATATGAAATTAGCAAAGGAATGTGGTTGATTCCCATTGTTATTGTTTACTAAGTTTCATGAATCAGAATCCAAATTAATTTGATTACTAAAATGCCCTGCACATTTTCACCACAACACATATATAATTCTCAAATTGGCTAAGGAGACCAAACTAATCCGGTAGCAAACTAGTAAGACGGTGTAAACATGAGGAATCAATATGTTGAACAAGATGAACAGCAAGAGGCCAGTTCAATGATAATGTTAATACACCTTTGTCAAGAGCCAATTTCAAATGAAAAAAATGAAAAAATAAACTCCAATAAATATATATCTTTCACCTACGTAACTAGTAAACAATCAAATAATAATGACCTGCATAATCTTCATATTACAAAAAAAAAAAAAGATATATAATCTCCACAAAAGTCTTTATCTATGACCGTACTATGTTTTGTGATGAATGTGAAGACAGAAAATAGAAGAAGAAGATAGATAGATAGAATGATTTACATAGCACAAGGCGTTGCTGCTGCTTATGGGAGGTTGTGTCTGCAACGATAACGTGAAAAAGAAATTGGAGCGTCTTGAAACTTCTTGGCGTGAGTTTTTTTTTTTTTTTTAGGGTTTGGGGTGTTTTGGAATTGTGGTAAAGTAGTAAAGGTATTTTTGGAAGTTATTAAGAGAAAACAGGAATGGGAATCGTATCGACTACTACCCCATAAGTGATCTGATACCCAGTTTTGAGGAGATGTGATTACGGATTTTGAGGTGGGGCCCACTTATTTTTTCATTCCTGATTGCAAGTAAACGCAGGGGAAGTCGGGAATGGAAATCATTCCCTTTCCTCCCATACCCATTACTGATACGTAAACATGCCCTCAAAGAAATCAACATAAAATAACAAACTAACACATTAAAAAAATGCATCCATAAGGTTAAGTAACTATTTTATAAATAATTATTACTGCATCTATAGCATATGCAGTAATGTCAGTCTTCTTAAATTTTTTGTCGAAATGTCAGTCTTCTTATAGCTCCAAAATGATTTCCTTAGCGTAGTGAACAGATGAAAAATGTAGGAACTGATGGAAAAAAGAGAGAGAGGGGAAAGAAAACTAATGGAAGAGAGAGAGAGAGAGAACTGCGTAGTGAACACGGTCCCTTTCTCTTTACAGCCACACGTCGTCTGCAATGGGATGGGGCCGGGCAATATATGAGAATTTGGGCACATGGTTGTTTTTGACAAGTTCTTTTGACTGTCAGGCCAATTATTTCAACGGGAGTCCAAGTCTTCTTGCGTCAATGAGTCATTTCTTCTGTTTTTCAATTATTTCAATAGGTGATTTCTTGGTAAATCGATCAATCAATAATATCGACATCTGGTTAAAGCATAGGTGATTTCTTGGTAAATCGATCAATCAATAATATCGACATCTGGTTAAAGCATCAAGGATTTCCCTTTCGGTTTTTTTTTTTTGGGGGCCAAACCGTTTGGCAAATTTACAATGTTATCCTTCTGTCATAACTTTATTGAATCCCTTAATCATATTATGCAGGATTGTAATTAGGCATAACAATTCTGGTCCATTTTACAAGATTTTGGCATGAAATCCCCACCTACTAATCTAGAGGATCATGTCCCAATGGCATTAGGTTTCACCTTCTTTTCTTTTGTTGAAGGATTCTTTACCATATGTTGGAAAATTTGGCATCATAGTAATGATTTGATCTTTCAAAATAACACTAAGGGCCTTAATCAAGCATTTAGTCATTTTAAATTTCTTCTCAATATAATCTATTAAATAATGACCTTACAGTTGGTCAAGAGCATTATCCCTACAGCAGAGGTCTTACGTTCAATTTCCCTTCCACCAATATCACTTATATATAAATAAATAAAAAATAAAAAAAAGCACAAAATATTGTCCTCCAATTTGGTTAGGTAAATAATAATCTTATAGATGTATTTAATCCAAAGAGGACGTTTGAAGTTCAAATTCTCTTTGCATATGTTAGCAGCGCGACTCATCATAGTGGCACAACTCATACATACATACGAAGTTTTGCATACATGATGACGTACGATAACAGTTTGAGGTTTAGTTTGAGATATAAAGGGGCATACCAATTTCAGCTTACAAAAATAATAGAAAATTTGCTGGAAAGACCCAAAAGAAAAAAACCAAAATGTGAAGTAAATTTGGACAAGCATGAGAAACAGCTGAGAGAAAGGGAGATGACAATGCATTTGAACTGAAGATTTGCTGAATTAAACTGGAATATTGTATAATAAACATGAAAATCCACATACTTGGACACAAGAAAACAAAAGCTAAATGAAGAACCAAAGATAGTAGCTTAAGACCACATAAGTAACTCTTACCCAAAAGTTAATTTCAAGATTCCATGAAGTTGAATCTCACAAGCCAAAACTAGAAGCATCGATTCCGTTTCAAAAGTTGAAGCAATAACTCGTGGTGAGACAATCCAAAATGGGGTTCCTACAGTTCGAGGTTCTTGGAGTTCATCTGACAAAAACATGACTACTTTCCTCAAAGTCAAAGCATGGCTAAACAGAAATAACTTAGTATACAGCGTGTACATACAATGGCTATGAATCGGAAGCATAAAAAATGAAAAATTTAGGCAGCCCAGCATTAGAGGTGAATTGCTCAAATAAATTCAGCATGCACAACCACCTCCTTGATCAGACTCTGAAACAGCCTCCGGGATGCCTTGGAAATATCTGCAAGTAAAAAGGAAATGGCAAAAAAATGATAAAACATCATGTTTAAATGGGTCATAAATGTATCTCATAGCAAGCTCCAGAATATGAAAATAACAGCATGCAGCAATAATAGCAGAAAGACAGAAACATTCTTGATGGAAAGGTGAGGGGCTTTGTAAGGTGACCGAAAGGTGGGGACATTGTACGACGACGGAAAAGCGGAGGCACTGTAAGGTTATGGATAAGGTGTTTGAGATCTAAGGGGAAAAATTCATTAAAATCCTTATTGATCTAAACAACACAGCCACTTATCTACTTCTTAACTATAAACTGTTATAACAGCATCCTAGAAGATCAAAGATCAAATGCCCATCCTCTTATGATTCATGTTCGCTACTTATCTAATTCTTAACTCTAAACTGTTATAACAGCATCCTAGAAGATCAAAGATCAAATGCCAATCCTCTGATGAGACTGGTGAAACCAGGCTTTATCCACACTTACCACTATTCTCACCCTAGAAGATCTCAAATTAAGTTTTAAGGAGAATATTTCACTATGTTTATGTCCTTCATGTCATAGAGGTGTGCTATCTATCGACTGTGCGCAAATGATTCCAAAAAACAGCTGATCCTCATTCTCTGAATCTGGAGTAGCTGATGAAACTAAGTATATTCTAAAAACAGTAAAATGTAGAACCACAGACATTAACAAGAAGACAAGACAACCACATACAAAATTGAGTTTCGTATTATAACACAACCATCCAAAATCAGTTCATTGACAATATCCAGTTTTGACACCAAAGACCATTTACTAGCCTTCATGTTGGTCAAACGCAGAAACACAGAAAATGTGACAGCATATAATTCCCTCTCTTTTTCACATTAAATTACATGCACTCATTTGGCAAATTGTTAAGTTCAACACTAAACAAGTCTGGAAAATAAAATACATACGAAAAAGAGCAAAGCCAAAAGCTTACAAAGGAAAAATAACTAGACAATAGCAAAGGATATCATTATAATTTAATCCACAAATCTTTTTGAGGTGAAGACTGATACCTGTGGAAAAACTTACTTGTTCATGACACCTCCATTGACGGAATCACAATAATGCTTCATCCAGCACATGAACTCCAAATTATCCAGAGGCCTCGTTTCACATGCTTGCTCACCTCAATGTGCTAAAAATCCCCAAACACATACAGAATACCAAAAGAAGAGTAAAGAGATAAATTATTTAAAGGAATTTTACAACAGAAATTAAAGAGAATGAAAATGCAAACTTACCGTACGCTGGCCAGGAATAATTGTTGAAACATGACCCAGTTTAAGCTGTTTTTCTTCTTTGCTCCGCAATGAATATTCAAATGATCCATTATTTGAGCCAGCATCATGGAAAATAGCAACTTCTAGCAGCGAAGTAAGCATGATTTGTATCAGCGAACATTTAAAAAATGAAAATCTAAGGAAAACGTTACAGTATACCAGTGAAATAGCAGTAAAAGACGTTGAGAGAATGAGAGAGTCTATTGTGTACTGCTTGTAATCAGTCACACATGCTATATTCTGTCAGTGGAATGAAATCATATAGCATGTGTGACTGATTACAAGCAGTACACAATAGACTCTCTCATTCTCTCAACGTCTTTTACTGCTATTCCTCTCTTGCATTTTATCAAACACTTTCTCTGCAAGAAAACTCTTCTTCTTCTTTGTAAAACTCCAACACACTCTCTCTCTCTCTCTCTCTCTCTCTCTTGCTTGCTAGCTATGGCTTTTACCTTTATTTTCTTGAGCTGATGAGGTGCTTGAGTGTCTCCAAACCCTATTCAAAAGACAAGAGGAAATAACAATGTAATCCTATTTACTAAGAACAAAACAGAGCAGTAAAGAATCCATATGAAGCAAGCATTGACTCAAAATTCATTAATTAGTCACCTCCTCTGCAAATGCTTCACCCAAAGAGCAATATAACTCTGCACAAATCACAGCCCAATCCAGTTTTGTTAGGGCAATTTGCAGTGATCACAGTGGGTTCCCCAACCTTCTCTGCCTTGCTAATTACCACAACATCCTGCAATGCTCAGCGGCAACAGAGAAAGTGTGAGCCAAAACGCACTGCATGCCAAAGTCAACAAAATTTCCTATCCATGGACTCACTGCAACCTCCTCTGCCTTCCTTTTTTCTCTCTCTGTGTTTTCCTAAAAGACTATAGTGCAAATATGATCAAGTTTTCTACTTGACAAATTAAAGTATAAACAACTCATAACAGAAAATGTTTACTACAAGCAAAATGTGACATTAATAAATTGAATTAGATCGATATTTTGACCAAAACTTAAGATACTCAAACTCAGTACATCTCAAATAAAGGGTTGGCATTAAAAAGCCTCATCACTAACTACACCAGTCAACTAAAAACTACAAATGCTTTATCTTATTGTTACCTGAACAAGCAATTATATGAAAATGGAGACGAAGCAAGGCAGTAACTTTAGCTTAATGATACAACGCCAGAGAATTGGTAAGACAACAACCACAAGATCAGCAAGCCAACAAGAAACTCACAAAAAATACAAGATCAGCAAGAAGCAAAGCTAACAGCCTCAGAAAAGAGACGTATAGAGAGAGAGATAAGTAATGGCGAACATAGAGAGAGGTTACACGGTTTTTATGGTCAGCTATCTCCAACGTCTCCAATGGGAGTCCAAGTCTTTTTGGGTCAATGAGTTATTTCTTTTGCTTTTCATGAAGAGGAAGGAGGGCATCATTTCATTGCCGACAATTTCTTTTGAGTGTCAGGCCTTTTTTTTTTTTTGGATACTTGTCAGGCCAATTATTATTTTTGGTTGCTTTTCTTGGTAAACTGTGGTGAGATTTTTTATTTTTTATTTTTTGGTCAAACGATAAAGAAAAACTGTGGTGTTAACGTCTCCAATGAGAAAGGACGGAAGGAACATACGAAATTTCACGGAAGTTCCCTCTCTGAAATGAGTTTTCTCTTTCTTTAGCTTTACTTTTATCACCATCTCTGGTTATTGTGATCACTAAAATGAACGGAACATATCTATGGTATATGTAGTAATGTCAATCTTCTTATAGCTCCAAAATGATTTCCCTAGATTGAAAATGTCATCCTCTGCTTTTGTGGAAATGGTTTCCCCTTCATTTAACATAAGTTGTGTCAATAAGAACAAAGCCATTATATCAAAGCTAGGTCTAATGAGCTTGTAGATCTTGAGATGCAAATTTCATGCCAATTATTTGAATGGTTGCTTTTTTTGGTAAACTGTGGTGAGATTTTTTATTTTTTATTTTTTGGTCACACGATAGGGAAAAACTGTGGTATGGAAGGAAAAGGCAATTACTTTTTCTTTCTTTTTTGTCAATAAAAAGGCAATTACTTTTTTTTTTTTTAAACATATTAATTATAAACTTGAGCAATACATTCACTAAAATTACTAATCCACATCACCACAATTAACCAGAAGCCCAAACAAAGCCCACATATCAACATAATCGAAATCCTAATCAACCCATAAGCCTAAACGAACCCTACCACCACCCCTTGAAGAAGCGTTGTCGCGGCCACACCTTAAACTGCATCCGTAACAAAGCTGGGAAAAACATGGAGTACACATGAGTCATGTCCTTGGCCACGTGGCAACTCCGTCATGTGCGACATCTAGGAAGGTTAGATGGTTTGGTATTTTCACATTAGAAACTTGAAACATATTTGTTTGTATGGAAAAAGAAAAGTAGTCTTACGATGGTAAGGGGCGTTTGGTATCCTATTCAAATAGGGAACTCAAAAATTTTGACTTTTCTTAAAAACAAGGAGTTCCTAAATCTATTTTTAAGATTCAAAAACTTGTTTGGTATGCAACTTGAAAACTGTTTTCAAATCTTAAAATTTTGAGAACTTGTGAGTTGTTAGAAAAAAACTGAAAAAATTGATATTTTTTATTTTTAATAATTGAGGTGTTTTTTAGTTGTTCTTGAGTTTGAGTTTTTCAAAATAGGGCTGACAGGACCCGACCCAAATTCCACTTTGGAATCCGAGCCGGACCCTGTTTGTGTCCGACACCTGGCAAGTGCCGAGCACCAAAGACCTAATTGCCCTTGTAGTCAACTTTCAACTAAAACTGGGGTTTGACTTTTGCTGAAAAATTCAGCAAGATCTCCCCCGTAGTTAAACCAATCCCAAGATTACACCTGTCAAACATGCATATAAAATATACACCAACTGTCAGCATGCAAATAATTACATTCCAACAGTCAGACATGCAATCTAGGGCAATATCAGAGCTCTACATAGAAGATTACAGGTGTAAAATAATTACACAAGACCCTACGTTGTCAGGAAATGTGGCGGAAGATGGACTCGGCCCGGTGGTGGCGCACTGGTGCACGACTACTGCCTAGGGGCGCAAAACATTAAAAAGGGTGAGTGGACCAAAACAAAGCGTTAGAAAATAGTATTAGAACATACTAACCCCTCTGTAAAAACAGTTATAAAACTATATCATTTTCTTATTTATACTAGTACTAAAATCAATGCATTTCTATTTATATTTAAGAGCCAATCATACACTTAATCAAACATTAAGTCTTATATAAA